>CM055281.1:9503339-9547238 GCA_029237695.1 Conchocele bisecta
AGCCCACGCGGCTACTGGAAGGGACTCGCGGCCATCAAGAACCTCGCGGCGGCGACCAAGGTTTCCGTTTCCGAAAACGCTGTCAAGGAATGGCTCAAGAAGCAGGCCATCTGGCAGATATATTTACCCGCGCCACGCAATATTCCGCGCCCGAAATTCGACGTGCCGGTGCCAAACCAAGTTCACCAAGCGGATCTCCTGTTTCTCCCTCACGATCGCGTCGGTCGCAAAACGTACAAGTACGCACTGACAGTCGTTGACGTAGCGAGTCGCTATAAGGGGGCTGAGCCGTTGGCTACGAAAGAGTCTAAGGCGGTGGCCGAGGCTCTTTCCCGAATATATAAAAGGAGTCCTCTCAATTGGCCAAATCTTCTCCAGGTCGATCCCGGCCGTGAGTTCATGGGCGCGGTCTCTCATCTATTGTCTAAGCACAAAGTTTCTATCAGACGCGGCCGCGTCAACATCCACCGGGACCAGGGGATCGTGGAGCGCTTCAACCGAACCCTGGCTGAGAGACTGTTCGGACACCAATACGCTAAAGAACTTGTAGACCCTCATTCGCGATCGACCGAGTGGGTGGACAGACTGCCCGCCGTGGTCTCCGCACTTAACGGAGAGGTGACCAGATTGATAGGTAAGAAGCCCGTAGATGCTATCAAGTTTAAAAGGGTGACGAGCAAGCCCTCTGCCGTCTCGCGCGGGCGACCCGTTGGTTTAGAGGAGCAGCAATCGGCGATTGCACTTCCATCGGATGTTGACGTCCGGTACCTCTATCAACCGGGAGAGCTCGAATGTGGCAGCCGCCGTGCGACTGATCCCGTGTGGTCTCTCAATGTATATCATCTAGACCGATCTATTACCAAACCCGATGAGCCCGTGCTCTACTATTTGGATGATGGGCCATCTCGAGGGTTTGTTCGCGAAGAACTTCTTATGGTGCCTTCTGACACCCAGTTACCCCCGGATCGACAGAGTCTTTAGAGAGGTTCCGTATGTATTCCGTCCGATAACACGCGTCTTTTATCGTAGTACGCCGATAGTCCTAATTTTCGTTGACAGTACGTTTTAATAACGCCGTCTTTCATTTTAAATCCTCTATTTTGCGCTACATCTATATTGTGTTTTCCATCTTCTGTAGTTTCACTTAGTGCTCGTTTATATCTATCCCAATTTAAATTGTTAGTTCTCTTGGACATTCCTTTCGCAGAGTTTTTATTAATTGAATTAAGTATTTCTACGAAATAACACTTACTAGATAACGCTATCGCCCTATCTCCGCTAAATTCCATTTTGAAAAGTCCTGGCTCTCTTTGGCTCCATTTATCCCAAGCCAACCATTTCTTTTTTTCTTTTTCAAACTCCTCTAGTAAGTTAGGTCTAATTAATTCCTCTATCGTGTTTCCACTAACTCCTATATACATACTATCCGTGTCCATCTGTATTAATTCAAAGTCATCTCTTTTAACGTATTTGTCTAGAAAGTCGTAGTAAACTTCCAACATTCTCAATTTAGCGTGTTGATAAACCGCTATTCCACAGTGGAAGGGTCTCTTTACTGCACACCTGGGTTTTCTTGAAGATATTTCGTAAGCATCTCCTATCTCTTCCAAATCATCAAAATACGCGGATCTTAATGCTTTGTCAACACAGGTTTCGTCTCGCGTATATGTCGTATTTAAATGTCTCTCCGTTGTCTCTATCATTTTTCCACAACACGTGTTTCCTAATAATTTCATTATGTCGGCCACCGGTTTCTTATTTGGTTCTACATCCCCCGTTCGTCTTGCGGCTGTAACTTCTTTAGCGAACCATTCGAAGGGTTTACCACTAATATAATCTATAACACGATGAACTCCAGTTATTTCTAGGCCGTGTTTTAAATACCATTTCAACAGTGGCGCGTACAGCAGTACTTTAGTGCCGACATAGATCCCACCAATTTTCTTCCATTTCCTCTAGTTCGGCCAGTACACTTTTAAATATTTTAACATGTGTGCGGGAACTTCATCAACCTCTACTTCTCTGTTTATAAAAAGTGGAGACATTCAGAAAACTTATCTTTTAATTGTGTGGAACTTCTATATCCACCTCCGCAAACCCAAACCAGTCTCCGGATAAAACTCTTTTACTAAACTTTTTAATAAGTTTAGGATTATGTGGGTTATTTATATGATGTAGAGTTTCTTTCCCACACGGCATCTCTTTATTTAACGTAGATAAACATAACGCGTTTGCGTCGTACCCCAAAACAGCCTTGCAAGGTTTGGAACCCACTCTAATATTTGAAACACCGGCTTCTGCATATCGTGTAAATACTATTGATGGACCACCAACTAGAGCGTCTTTCATCATTTTGTATGTTTCTTCTTTCAGTGCGCATAGAGCATCCTCCGGTATAATCGTCTTTGAAGATTTTTGTTCTTTAATGGTTCCTCTCAATAAATATTGTATAGCCACACCCGGTAGTGTTACCGCGTCTTTGATAATATCTACACCCCTGTGTTTATAAAATTCACACATTTTTCCCACAGCTTCTAGGAACGGTGCTACATCTAAATCGTTATAATATTTCAACCAATCTCTGAAAGTTTTCATATTATTTTCTTTGAAAATTCTACGACATTTACTGTTTCGTCTAGTAACATTTTCCCAGATAGTTTGGAATACCAATTCTCTATATCCGGTTGTCCCGGGTAATCCAGCTTGTCTGTAGAATCGAACCACTCGTAAGGAAAGAAAGATTTCTGTCCTTTGCAGTCATAGGCTTTTATCCAACTATCGTAACTTACACCGGGTCCTAGATAAAGTATTACATCAAGAAATCTAAACTCTGGAGTAAATAGAAATATTGTTGCGTTCGCCCTTTTTCCAACCATTACTTTCTTCGTTGTTGATGACAGTTCACCTACTAAATATTTATTTATTAAGTTTATATCGTACTTACTGCTGTTAAAACCTATAACCGGTACTTGATCTATCCACTGTTCGATCTGGGCGATTTGTTTTTCACGTAAATATTCCGTATTAAATTCGTATCTTGACCATACTTCTTCTCTTATAGCTTTTCCCCTGACTTTCAAATTTTCTGCGAATTTTTCTACAAGTTTTGCGGGATCTTTATCACAAATATGACGTACTGTTCCTGAGAAATTATCTCCTATACTAACGCTTACCGGAACGTGCTCGGCTTCGTACTCTAAACTATTACCGGTAGTTTCAACTTCTGGCTGGAGATACGCCTCAAAATCGTATACTATCTGATATGGATAAAGAGTAGTGTGCAACCGATCTTTATATCTTTACCCGTTCTTTGAAATTCGCATTCCCACATAACTACTAGGTTGAATTCTTTGCTTTTCCTAATTAATTTATCTCTTCTCATTGTGGATGCGCGTTCATCTTTTTTATGCTTTGCATGAATCTCACACCCGTGCCAGTAACAGCCGTGATATTGATATACGGTATTGTTTTCTGGACAGTATCCATCTACTGGAGCTCCTAAAATCCATCTTTCACCTACGTGTCCGCACTGTTCGTGGTGAATGTGAATTCCCTCCCGCTTTTCCACAGAGTACATCCAATCGATCGCACCATAACTGTTAGAACATTTTGGGTAGAACGCTTTCTCGAACGACGAACGCGGGCGCTCTAAATAATTACCATCACATATTACTTTTGTCTCACCTCTCATACATGTTGGTCCGTGTCTCTTCATATTACTCGCTTTCGTGAATTTCTGCTTGCAATTATCGCAGGCGTAAATTTTAGAAAGATTTTTAAGGTTTTTTATCAGAAATGCGTGATTATTAAACAGTCCTATTGTCATTGGTTTATTACCTATTGCATCATAGTGCGCTGGTATACCTTTTTCAACCACCATACGTCACATTTGGTGGGTTGATATACTTCTATACCAATTTTAAAAAACACTTCAACCTTTTTCAGATCGGAAAAAGGAATTGGTGAAACCACATTACTACCGAAATATTGCTTACTAAGTTCTTTCGCTTTTTCTGTACATCTGTCAGGTCTGATCTTTTTATCAAGGTGCATAGCTAGACACCTGAACAGACAAAGGTCGTCATTATACTTATCTAAAGAATACATACATTTTCTATTCCTCAACCATTCTGGAAGTTCTCCTCCTGCTGCTTCTTTGGATTGTAGTCCCAAATCTATTCCCCACTACTGCCCTGTATTAACTTTACAAAAACCTCTACCCATCTACAAACTTCCACTTTGTATTCGGTCTGTCTATTTTATCGGACATTATTCGTGTTTGCTCCTTATCTGACAACCATTTTTTAACGGTTTTCATTGATGATAGTGGTTCGCTACCACCGAGATTTTTGTGAAATATTATAGTTATAGGTTTTCCATTTTTAGTTTCCTCCATATGTTCTAGCTTGTAAGAATATGAATATCTCAAATAAAGATTTGTTGTTAGATACGGAGCGATTTTATCGGACATGCGTTCAGACTCGTTGATGTCAATGTTTTTACGCAAAGGATAATATAACTACCCGTACTTCCTTTTTCTAACCTTTTCCAATGTTTCATCGTGAGCCCCCAATATTTCTTCACCTTTTTCCACTATCGCGCGAACGATAGATTTTTTCTTATTATTTGGGTTGCCTGTGCGTCTAATTTGGGATGTGCTTGAAGGTTTGATTACACTGGCCCTTAACCCCGCAATACTTTCTTTTTGAATTATGTTACCAACTTCCTCCGCTAGTGACAGGTCTTTAAAGGCTCCTCGTTTGTGGACGCGGGTAAACCGCTTCATAAACGCCTCATTCTTTGAGGAGTTTATAAGATTTGTCAACCCCCTAACTCTCAACCGTTTACTATAAGTAATCCCTAGAGAATCGGCTTCTCTTCTCAAACTTTCGATTTCTGGCGTTATCATATTTTCTGTAATATAACCTACGAAATTTATCTGTTCAATTGGATGAACATGATGTTTTTTTTCGCGTCCAATTGCATATTAAACATATACATATATATATACATAATGGAGTGTGAGACTTGTTGTAAGACTTTTGCGTGTAAAGACTATCTACGAAGGCATCTATCGAGACGTAGAAAATTTCCTTGTGTCGCCCCACAATTTCAATGCCCCAGATGCCCTTGTAAGTTCGTTAGTGCCCAAACTCTTTGTAGACATAAGCAACTACGCTGCCCTGTGGCTAAAGGTGAACGCGGTAGACTGGAGCTGGTAGAATTAGTTGCTGATCTGCGAAATAAATTAGCTATAGTGGAGGAGGAAAATGCCGTGTTGGAAAATAAACTATCGCACGCGGAAGCATTGAAATTGCATTAATGATTTCTTCTAATAATTTCTTCGTTAAAAGCAATATCGAACCGTAAACGAATCGTTGATTTTAAACGGTTTTATAATAATATCATTTTGATAATGTTTCGGTAGTGTTTCTCCGATCCTATTTAGTCGCTTCATTTCGCGAATTTGATCCTTGTACCAGCGACACAACTGCCGGTATAACATTGTAAATGCAACGTTTTTATCGGAGCGTAATAAATTACGTTGATATTTCATGTATTCTATATTGCATATTATTCTCATTTTAAAGTGTTTTAATGTTGTAGAAACACCGTAATATTCTTTAACAGCGTTATAAGATTCCATATGGTTGCGTATTATATTATCCATTTTGTTATAATATTTTTTTTTTGTATAACCTATTAAATTTATCTGTTCAATTGGAAAAACATGATGTATTTATGACACCAATTGTCACGTTTTTGTGTTGGTGACCAGTTTGTGCTATTGGACGAAAACGGGGTGGAGTAGTATATAGGGTGGGGAAATGATACCACCTAACGGTGGTATCATTTTGACTCCCTATATACTACTTATGGTGGCGAGGAAATGCGATCGATTACACACCGTGAAACTCTTGGTGGAACGTAAATGTCAATTGTCACGTAGGCCATTTCAGTTTACCGCGCGTTACGTCAGCTGTTATTCTAAGTACGTATGGTCGCTCGTTAGGAGCATTTCTTTCCTTCGTTTATAAGGTATGGGTTGTGACCTAGGGCTTAGAACACCGACTTCCAATCTGGAGGTTGTGGGTTCAAACATCGCCTTGGGAATCAAACATACCTTCATAGTATGTCCATACCATTCAATTTCACGTTTTCCTTCGTGTATATGCCACATAGAAACGATAATTAAGAACCTTAAAGAACATGCATTTATTTCTCTAAAGTTAGGTGTCTTGGCCTGTCGACGCAGTGAGACGAAAACGTTATAACATACATAAAATAAATCAATAACCATCGATCGCCGCAGAATATTTTCAATAATTCGCTAATTTAGTAATTACTTTCAAATTCGATTAAATTAATATAATCAGGGTCGCTGTAGATTGCTATAGCAGGCGCGGATACATACATAAATGCAGGGGGGGGGGTGGGTGGGTCTAGACCTGCGCGAGTGCAATGCGCATCGTAAAGTCGGGGGGTCTGGGGGTCCTACCCCATGAAATTGTTAAATGCCAGATCGCCGCAGTTGCGATTTCCTGACACCTAGGCCACGAAAAAAGTCATCCAACTATTCGAGTATTGTAGATTTTCTGCTTTTCTTTTTTTTTGCCGGGAGTACCGGCGATATGTTTAAAGTGACTCCTCGCAAACTTTTAACAGACCAAAATTAATGTTGCTGATTTTTCTTACATGACCATGGGCTGTTGCGTTTACTGTAGTACGAAACACAATTGGCATGTTTAAAATGCGTGGAGTCCGAAGGACTCCTTGCAAACTTTAAACAGAACAAACGTTTTTCTTACTACAGTAAACGCAACTGCCTATGAATTTATTACTTATATGTACATTGCATGTTCGCATAGTTTCAAAAATGTAAATAAGCAATGTTGGTGAAATATGCGACAGATCTGTCTGAGCATCCGAAGTCTGACCAGTATTCGGTATGCTTCCGGTCGGCAAAACTACTAGTACCACTACAAGGAACGATATGGAGTATTCCGCATGAATGTACAGACTGAGTAGATTTTCTTCGATCGGGAATTAAATAAGTCTGTTTTGTCAAGTATGTTTTGTCAGATCGTAGTCCAAATATTAAGCATCTTAGATGAACGAAATAGAAGTTATAACAATATTTCTCCGATGTTAAGTTTTGTAAAGATACTAAGTATTTGACCTTGACCTTGGGATCAGCTGGGGTTGGACGGTCGTGGATTTGGCACAGCATGGTAGTAGAGTCTTACATGAATGCATGTGTAAAATATTAAGCATTAAGGAAACAGAAGTTATTACACTATTTCTCTGATGTTAAGTTTTGTAAAGTGACCAAGTATGTCACCTTGACCTTGGGATCAGCGGGGGTTGGACGGTCGTGGATTTGGCACAGCATGGTAGTAGAGCAAGGTCGAATTCTTAGTCTCTTTACAAAACTTAACATCAGAGAAATATTGTTATAACTTCTATTTCCTTCATCTAAAATGCTTAATATTTCACACATGCATTCCTGTAAGGCTCTACTACCATGCTGTGCCAAATCGACGACCGTCCAACCCCCGCTGATCCCAAGGTCAAGGTCAAATACATGGTCTCTTTGCAAAACTTAACATCAGAGAAATATGTTATAACTTCATCTAAAATTCTTAATATTTCATGCAAGCATTTCTCTAAGGCTGTACTATCATGCTGTGACATATCCCCGCTGATCACAAGGTCAAGATCACATACTTAGTCTCTTTACAAAACTTAATATCAGAGAAATCGGTTGTAACTTCTATTTCCTTGCTCGGATCTGCTTCACATTCACGTTCGTGCCGCCCCCGCTAAGCCCAGAGTCAAAGTCACAAGCCCACACACTTGGACAATTTTACATATTTTGGGGTACCTGGGCCCAAGCGGGGGGGTATTCGGTAAGCCTCGCTTACTGACCAATCTAGTTCGCATTGGCAATATTTTCTGCACTGTTCATGTCGCAAATTTAAAACTCACGGGGAAATGAACTTTCGGCACATGCGCAATCTAAGATATCAACTTTTAAACGTGCTTACTGATAGGGGGGGGGGGGGCGGTTAGTGCCGACGGCCGGTCAGACCTGAACCCGATTTACATATGTATAATGAAAATATACGCAGACATGTCGTGTTTATATAACATTTATCCCAATCGTGTGTATAGTTTGTTTCGCGTTTGCGAACTAGGCAAGCCTCGTATGCAAAGTTACATGCGAAAATATATACACACTTACAGATGACGTATGTAGTTATGTTTATATTTTCTCAACACTATGAATATCTCATATAATTATAAGATTACACTCGTGTATTGTGAGTTTAATGCTCTGTGTAAGTACAATGTGAACGCCATGATATGCAATCAACAATCTTAACCCTTACACTGCTGAATGAAATGTTGTCGTCTGCTGTTTACGTGTTATTTTCGATTTTTCTAATCAAAAACGTGCTTTGACAGCATTTTAGAATCATTTCCAATGGAAATGATTCTAAAGAGCTGTCAAACCATGTTTTTAATGAGAAACAGGGCAAAATATAAAGCATCAGCATACGACAGTTTTCGTGCTCAGCAGGCTAAGGGTTAAGTAACCGTCCATAGCAACACATAGTAGATTAACTGTACACCAGTGTTTAACGTTTATATGTTGATGATCTCTAGCACTGTCCTCGGGCCCGATAGACCGTTGCCCGTCGGGCATGCAAACAGCGGGGCAGATATGTTCGCAAAATGGCCGGTGTAATCCGGGATACACGTGCTACAACGGTACGTATTGAGCGGGCATACATGTACCCAAGGTGTATGATCACGTGGTACTAACAACAACAATAAGTACCGATTCAAAGTAGGTATTTTTGGTATAGTGTCCTTATTACGTAACGGATTTTAATGTAATATGGCGCATCAAACGCGTCTTGTTAAGCTGAAATCGATTCTTCTCAAAAAAGACATAAGTCTGTGCCAAACTCCCTAGACCACCAAATGTAGCTCATGAAGACGCGTTTGCTGTGCCATATTTCATCAAAATCCGTTGCATATAAAGGAAAATATCAAATAATACTTACTTTGGAGTGGGCGACGTTGTTGTTGTTGTTGTAACCACGTGATCATGCACCTTGTGTACCGGTTGTTGTGAGATAGTATAACTGAGCATATACAGTGGAACCCCTCTAAATCGGACACCCTGGGAGGTCCCCAGGGTGTCCGGTTTAGAGAAATTCCACTGTAAATCAGACATATGACTATGCCAAGGTATGTGGTTCTGCTGTGCGAGCTTGAACAGGCATTATCATCATACATATACACCAATGAAACCCATACACTTAAGGATACACATACTGCCTGCGTGTCCGGTGTACAGAGATTCTACTGTAGTCTGTTCTCATGCTTCAGATATAGAAGTTTGATTGACAGAGGCTGGGCTATGCTCAGTCTATGCTTAGTCTCGGTCATTGAAGGTGTCGAGTTCGAGTACAAACATTTAGCCAATTGCACAGGAAGCTATCGCGCGATGCTCCCGAGAAAATACACATTATTGTCATGATTGGTGTTACTGTGCCTGGAGAAATGGGGCTTGTGTGCTTTGCGATCAGTATAGATCCAGGTCAACATGTGCACAGACGTTCGCCATTCCAGCAATGAAACACACGCCATGCTTCTACATGTAACAAGCAATATAGATCGCTATCAGGCTACATAAGTGTGCTATCTAATCAGGAGCTACACTGGTCGCATACCCCATAAGTCCGCATTTTTGTCCAGTGAAAACTACATTTACAGTTCGTCTAAATGTCACTGCATTAACCCTTTCACCGCTAAGTAACTGGAATGGATTTTGTATATGCTAATTTTGCAACTAATCCAACAGTCACAGAGTAGTATTCAGACAAGTCCATTTATGAAAAGGATGTATGTTTTGTTCTCAAAAATATGAAACTTTACTTTAAAAAAGTGCAGATACTGATGGGACGGCTCGTTACGAGAGGGATCATCTGGATATGCAATGTTTGCATAAACCGCTATAGCGAGCTTTCGGGTTCAAAGGGTTAAACCATATACGACAGGGGAATTACATTTCAGTAATGTATTCTATTCAGTTATCTTGGTCTTAGAAATGTTCGTCCTTTAATGTCATCACTAAATGTGTTCGTGACTGGAGAAATTGGGCTAGTGACTAGTCGAGCGCCTGATCAAATAGCAAACATATGCAGCCTGATACGGACTTATGCTGTTTGTCCGAAGCCAAATTGGTTTTCCACTGAATGAATGGCGACAGTACAGATCTGAATGTGCCGCTGAGCTGTCAGGCTGATCGGTATCTACACGTGTCGCAAAGCCCATAAACTCCATTTCTCTTAGTCACATCAATCCATCAGGGCAGTTTAAAATTCTCCCTTTCTATATACTATTATTTTTATCTTACTACATGTACAATGCGCTATGGCAATACATTAGATATTTTGTCGAAAATAATTATTAAAAAGAAAAATGATGGCGTCGAGCGACTTGCATCCTGGTCACGGCACCATTTCGCGAGAGGCACTCCTTAAAATAAATATTGTAAACAATGCGATCTCCGTGGAGTATCTATCTTCCCAACGTAATACGTACAGTAATACCATCACAGGGACAGAGCTTATTGGCCATTACGAAAACTACTGATAAAGTGGTAAGACAAGCACATCTGTATATGCATATTATTGTATTTGCCGTGAAACACGGTGCTGTGAAACATTTTTGATATCCTGTCAATACGACCTATTCACTGCGTATGAATATGTGCGATGGCTTTGGTTATTTGTATTGCATTTTGCTATTTGTAGATGTTGAGGGATAAATAGAATAGTAGGTTAGTGCCGTGAATGGGAAAACATTATCTGGCGCGGCACGGAAACGGGATGTGCTCGGCAGAGCTTCGCACGTCCAGTGGAACCTCGTGAACAGGACAAAAATAAAGTTTGACGGGATTCATTGGAATTTATATCATACTATAATGTATATTCATGATTGCAAAGCACGTTCGCATGTTTGGGAGAGGTCCTATATGTATACTAGCATTACAGTGATAATTCTCTGACCCCAGGGTGTCCGGTTTAGGGAGGTTCCGTTGTACGTTTGAAAGTGGTCTCGTTGTCGTCGTTTGATATGTGGCGACTATGCATAAAAGAGACACACCATGCGATTTTGTACTATCTGACAACTGCGTTATTTCATAAAATATATTTACAAAATTTAACAAAAATTAAGTAAAAAGTTGACAAAGATTTCAGAGTACATGTGGATTTATATTCCGCATGCACTCTGACATTTGTGTCAACCATCAAGTCATTTACAAAAATATCCCATTTTTTGTGAATATATTTCATCAAATCTCGCAGATGTCCGTATAGGTACCAAACCTCATGACGTGTCTCAAATGACGTTCCATGTTCTTTCTTTCATTCCGTCGTACGTTCCACCAGTTGTAGCTGTCGCACGGTGTACTCCGGTAGTTTTCTGGTAGTTGTTAGTTTCCCTCCTTTCTGTGGGAACTACGAGTAGCTGCAATCGTGTTTGGTTTGGCACGGTTAGGGAAAAGTCATCGTTAAAATTCATGCCAACTTATTTAGTTGTTTATATGTGCTTCCAGCTGCGTGTCATTCGTCGGCAGACGTCTGACCCGCAATTGGAAGCACCAGCTTCGGTGTGTCCGTCATTAGAGCATGTTTTTCCGGATAACTATCTACATGATATCCCCAGGGTGTCCGGCTTAGTGAGGTTTCACTGTAAATCAGGTATTTGATCATTCTGAGCCATAGTCGTGTTCTATGCAATCACGAAAAAAACAGTATCACCTGAGATAAATGACCAAGAAACTCACACAAATAAGATCACATGTGTTTTCTAGGTGTCCGGTTTAGAGAGGTTCCACTGTACAATCAGTTTTGTGTCTAGGACGGCCAGGTAAAACGATCGTTAAAGGTACATACCCGCGCAGTAGGCACAAAATGTTCTTTATAGGAATTAAATAAGTGTATAATTATGTCACTATTCCACCAGTTCTAACAATTACGAGTGCCCGCTATACAAATATAATCATTTATTAATTATCAATTTACTGTTAGCGACGCGCGGCGGTAACAGTCTATTTTGATAATGTGCGGGGACGACGATGTTCACATCACGGCTTGCGGTGCGCATGCGCAGTATACTACGCGCGCCAGTAGGCTTCCCAATATGTAAACAAGAATATCAACATGTCGAAACGTCCAGGACGGAAATTGTATGAAACGGCGTCGGCCAAATCGGTGGAGATTTAGATTTGGACTCGAACAGAGATTTGTCTTCTCAATTACCGATACTTCACTGCGCATGTCAAAGATGTGATATGATTGACCGTGTCACGTGACGAGTATTGGTAAAAATAGCACGAGGTCGGAAAATACCCTTTCTGGTCGCGGAATATAATATGCGATTTAACACCAATTAACACGCGCCGTAATTAAAAATAACTCGTTAGTGGGTAGACAAATGGCTCATATAAGGCATGACAGAAAATGAAAAATGGTAGTACAGTGCAACCTGCTGCGTGGGCATGTACCTTTAAAATGTATACTTGTTTATTTATTTTAAATTATTTGTTTATATATGATTCCAACTGCCTGTCAGACATCTGACAGACTGTTGGAAGCATAGCTGTCTGGACTCTTCCTCGACTTACGTCAGTAGGCTAGAGTGTTCTGGACGAATACCACCGCATAATCACAAACACCAGGGGCAGATCCAGGATTTAGATCTAGAGGGGGCGTGGATCATCTCAATTGTAAATGAAACATACATTGTCGTCAACCTGGTTGCGAATAGTAACTCTTGAAATCTACTCCCGTTCCGTCTGGAGTAGATTGCAAGAGTTAGTGTTCGCAACCACAACTTTCATAAAATGCAAACAAGTTTGTTTATGCAATTGTTCTCATTACTCATCAAAAGTATATAATGTTGCCACTCAATTGAACCGTCTCGACGAGACGGTTCAATTGAGTGGTAACAACATACATTTTGGGTGAGAAATAAGAAAAGCAATCAGCTCTTTCCACATAAATAAGTGGGTTAACAGCATAACTCGGCACATTTTAGAGGGGGCGTACGCCGGACACGCCCCCGCCTGGATCCGCCCATGAACACAGTAACATGATGCGATTCCAGGTTGGTGCTGCAGGTATACATGCCCCGCGGGATACCTTACCTGCACCGAGTGCGACCGGTACCGGCCGTGCAAGTCCGGATACACGTGCCGCTGGGGTAAGTGCAGCAGCAACCAGTGTCCCAGCCAAAGGATGATCAAGGGGTCGTTCTGCAACGTGAACCAAAAATGTCAGCCGAGCTATAGATGTTTTAATGGCATCTGTTGCCGTTGGGCGAATATCAACTTTGGTAAGATATTCCTGCGCGTCAATACAATTTATCAGGTCTCGGAGCCCCGCAGGGGATATGGATATTTTTTATTAATTCGTTCCCACGAAATGGCAATTCGTTCCCTCAATTTAGTAATTTGTTCCCTGGATATAACAATTCGTTCCCTCGAATTAACAATTCGTTCCCTCGAATGGACAATTCGTTCCCTCGAATTGACAATTCGTTCCTACGAAATAACAATTCGTTCCCTCGAATTAACAATTCGTTCCCACGAAATAACAATTCGTTCCAGCAATTTAACAATTCGTTCCCTCGAATAAACAAATATAACAATTCAGTTCCCACGAAATAACGAATTTTTATTTCATGGGAACGAATTGTTAATTCGTTGGAACGATAAATTGAGGGAACGAATTGTTATTTCGTGAGAACGAATTGTTATTTCGTGGGAACGAATTAATAAAAAAGAATTATACGTCTGCTGCGTGGCTCCGTAGTTCTCTGTAATTAGTTTTGTTGTGTCGATTGGAATTGTTTACAAACATGCGCGGCAGAGAATTTACATATTACCTTTTGATATGAAGTTTAGTAAGACATGCTAGAAAACCTGAATGTTCATACATATAATGACAGCACAAAATTATTTACACAATTCGCTAACATTTGATTGGCCCGTAGCAAGTCCCTGTTCAAAATGTATATCCCAGTAAACTCCCACACCGAACTACTTTTTACAGATGCGCTGTCAGTGCTGTCAATGTAAACAAATGGCTGCAGTCTGTCAAAATAAACACATTTTCTTGATGAAGTTATTTCAAATGCTGGAATTATAAGGAATGAATGGTCTTTTTGTGGAATTTATCGGGGATATAAACTTGGAAAATTCGGGGGAATACTGGACGAGGCCTTCCGGCCTTCGTCCAGTATTCCCGCGACTTTTCCAAGTTTATACCCCGATAAATTCTCAAAAAAGGCAATTAATTCATATAATAATGCCAGATACGACATAATTATGTTATACGACTGGTTATACGTAGTTCTTATATTAGGAAATATCAAATATTTAGCATTGATCTTTTATTTAAGCAGTGAGCTGACTTATGAACTAATGCACGATTGATTGGGTCATTGGGCAGGACCCAATTACGAGGTCATAATTTTATGATAACCATCTCATCTGCCTAAATAACCGTTTCTTCAATCTCATATTATGATATTTTTAAATGATAAAAACAAAGCGAATCAAGCGAACATTATGGCCAACAGTTCAGAGTTCAGAGGGTGTGTCCGAGAACATGAATTGCTTGGTCGAAGGAAACACGTCATTACCACGTTACTGACGGGAAACACGAGAGTGATGTATACTATACTGCTATATGTGTGCAAACAACTTGCTGCAATGTAAGAAATAACGGCACTCGTGAAATATGGACATTTCACACCACTCGATGAACATATGTCATATTCGTTGCAAAAATATGAATATCCTCTATTTCTTACATTTCAGCAAGTATATGGGCCGCGCTCTGTGAAAACCGGCCTTAATGACAAAATTTTCGATTTGCATTTTTTTACACTTTTTGTTGCGGACACCTTTCAAAAACATTACGCTGAAAAGAAAATGCAAATATGTTTCATAGTTTTTGTTTTATCTCACTTTTTGTAGCACCATGTGAATCACGCAAGGAAAAAATAGTAACGTCATTGAGAAAATGACGTTATTGAAACGCCGACGTTTTACAATGCAACACAGCAGCCTACAGTAGAAATGCGTGTTCATACTCATTGAACGTGCTTGCTGTAAACTGTATTTGCTGATAAGGTACACTAAATGTATCTACACGTGTTAGTATGTATACTATCAACATTGAATAGAATAAAACTATGATATATGTACATGTAGTGAACAAACCAAACGCACCGCTATCGATTTTAAATCTATAATTAGCCGGCATGTGCCTTGTAATTTGCTATCATCGCCAACTAGGATAGGTTATATACATGTACCGTCAGAACGATTATTGGAGAATTTAGTTCAGAATCTAATTGACGACAGTTAATTGTGATGCAGCGTCGTATGAGGGTATTGAAAAGTGGTGCGGCCATACCGTCGAACGAGCAAAGCTAGCGGGGTCCGGGGGAACGGTTACACGAAACACCCAAATACACTCAAATGCACCCAAATATAGTTTAAATATATATAAATATACCACAAATACACTCTAGATAGTGTCATATATTAGTGTAAAGCATATTATGACACAAAACACATCATATAATTGACATATGTAGTCAAATAAATCTGTTAAATTGGCCATATGTTCGATTTATGCACATTTAATCACCAATCATGTGGGAAATACATGCAAATATAGTTCAATATATATAAATATTCCACAAATACACCCTCAAACATATCAGTATATGCTCTCCTTACGTTATCAGAATTTGTATAACCTATTTTATGTATCAGTGTAGACCCTGATATTTATTATTGTAGACCGCTTTGGGATACGTGTAAATTTTATTAAAATGCCCCACAAATAATATGCCACAAATACACCCTCAAACGTAGATTACCAGTGTGAACATCGGCTTACCTCTTCAAACATTATATGAGCCACGTCGTGCGAAAATGTTCCTTATGGCGAAACTGACGTTATCGAGTAAATGAGGTCGGATTCGTCGCTTCCATTTACGCTTTTGATATAGCTGACGTCGTTGTGGACAGCTGGTAATGACATATGATATAAGTGTATTATCGTGTACCATTAGCTAAACAAACCAATTGTATGTAGACCATTGACTATTTTAATTACCATTTTATGCCAAAATATAAATGTACGTTCTCGGGGTTGTTATGAAAATAAATGATCAGAAACGAGCAATGTTGAGTAGCATGTGAGCTGGTGGTGTCGGCAGCCCAGTTCTATGGAACGCCAAATCTACATAAACTCAAATAATTAATGCTAGCTTCAAATAATTAGTGCTCTCTCTAATTCTATTAGTGCTCTCTCAATTTCAATTAGTGACCTCTCTAATTCAATTTGTGCTCTCTCTAATTCAATTTAAGCTCTCTCTAATTCAATTTCATTAATAGAGAGAGCATGAATTAAATTTGAGAGAGCAATAATTGAATTTGAGATAGCACTAATTGAATTAGAGAGAGCATTAAATGTATGTGTTTTTGAGCTCACTGCAAATAATATAGAGCTAGCACGAATTCAATTAATGCTCTCTCTAATTCAATTAGAGATCTCTCTAATTCAATTAGTGCTCTCTCTAATTGAATTTGTGCTCTCTCTAATTGAATTTGTGCTCTCTCTAATTCAAATGTGTGCTCTCTCTAATTCAATTTGTGCTCTCTCTAATTGAATTTGTGCTCTTTCTAATTGAATTTGTGCTCTCTGTAATTCAATTTGTGCTCTCTCTAATTCAATGTGTGCTCTCTCTAATTCAATTAGTGCACTCCTCTCTAATTCAATTTGGGCTCTCTCTAATTCAATTTGTGCTCTCTCTAATTCAATTTGTGCTCTAATTGAAAATGAGAGAGCATTAATAGAATTAGAGAGAGCACTAATTATTTGAAGCTAGCATTAATTATTTGAGTTTATGTAGATTTGGCGTTCCATACAGTTCGCGTATGGACCCGATACATGTTTTTCTTTTTTGTGTTAGTATATCGTTTACCGAGATTTTACATGCATGTATGTACAGTAGATATGTGCTAGTATATGGATAAGATGTTATGTAACGCTAGTGTAAAAGTTCAAAAACGTACATGTAGTCGTGAACGTTACAGTGAACGTTACAGTACATGCTACATAGCGTCTCCCTTGCTTTATACGCGTATCTGTTTCTGATTTAATTTCATTTATGTGTGTCAGATTGCATTTAGTGAGTGACAATTTCGTATTTGGTAAACTCGTGCATGTATCAATAACGAGGGAATTGTATTACACACCATGTGATAACCGCCGTGACTCATCAAAACTGTGAACATAATATGTGACGCGCCAAGCGAAAACCTCCTTTATGGATCAAACATGCGAAATTGAGTTTTCAACCGTGACACTTAGAAAATTTGATATATTACATATGTCATATTCGTTGCAAAAAGATGAATATTCTATTTATTATGTACCGCTCCATGGAAATTAGCAGTTTTTTAGAATGTATACGGTAATGAATGTGTATTTGCAGTCCGGCACTGCATGTGCGCGTTATGAATATAGATAGCGGAAATAGTCGTATTTTCACCGGAAGATGTTTATTTCATCGATGAGAACATATGACTTTTATTTACATCGTATAATTATGTAGTTCATGGGTAGGTATATAATAAATATTATTATTAGTTTGCTCTTTCGCAGGAAATTGCCCACGTGTTCGACCACCTCCGTATATGCCCGTGAATCTAACCGAGAGTTTCCTGCAATGCAACTTTGACCGAGACTGTACTAGCTTAGAGAAGTGTTGCAAGACCGACGACGGATTGATGAGATGCGTCACTGCGCTACAGAACACCACCAGATAAGAATTAGTCCGTGGGAAACGATTATTTTCGTCTGCGTTTGTGTACATGTATTTGACTCATTTCCTTAAAATCATATTCACCTCCAGCCGACGACAACGTGTATTCCTGCGATTTACCGAAAAAAAGCATTATATAGTGTCGTCTGCTTCGAGACTCTTTACAATCCTTTGAATATCTTGAAGCTAATAACGTATAGCAGACGAAAAGCGATATTCCGTCAATAAACATCTGCAAACAAATATTCGACCATGTCCAGCCGTGGGTAAACGTTTGCCACGGCACTCGGGAACTGTTTAAACCCACGGCATACGATTGCCGTGGCACTCGGGAACTGTTTGAATCCGCGGCCTGCGACCTTGGGGTTCGAACAGTTCCCTCGTGCCACGGCAAACGTTTATCCACGGCTGGACATGGTGGAACCTATATTTTATAACAGCATATGCGTGTAAAACCAGATGTCCATGTTTCATTAATTAATAAAGTGAATTGCGTATGTGTTATAGTTATACTATAGCATTTCACGTGCGGCTACACTTGTAACACATGGTTGTTTGCCGTTCAGATCACGTGACAATGACAACTGGATATTTGTCCGTGGGTTGCCTCACCATAAGAGAACAGTCCAGTGTACTCGTCGCGATGTTTATCACAGGTACTGTGTGATATGAACGACAAAAACCTCTTTACATCATACCCAATTTTACTCCGATATTAAATATCTACAAGGTACGACACTCGCCATCTTTTCAGCCTTGGGCACGGCTCTCTAATTCATTAAGTGTAACGCGCGCGGAGTAATTTTATCTGGGGAGTAGTTTGATAATGCGATACCGGTACATTAACCGGTAAAAATATGTTCAATGTGCTGTAGCCGATTTCATCAAAATTTCAAAGTACGTGTATACTTTTCCAGCAAAGTATACTTTGAGGGAGAAATTTTCAATTTTAGGATAAATTTATTAATTTTTATTAAACTGAATTTATTATATTATCACAGCCATTTTGGCTGTGATAATGTAATAAATTCAGTGTAATAATTCTGCACATTTTTAATCATCAAATATATGCAGTTGTTAGTTCTATAGATGTATATGAAATAATGCATTTCGGGGAAAATAAATGATTACTCCCTCAAAGTATACTTTGCTAGAAAAGTATACTTTGCAATGTTGGTGAAATCGGCTACTGGTATGAATCATATCAGGCATGTGCGTTAACTGTTATTCTGACCTATGCGACTTGAAAGTTATGACGACACGGTAGCTGTCATATGAACACATAATAATAATAATAATAATAATAATAATAAACTGTCAAGGGACTGTGAGTTACTGTCTGTTTCACGAAAGCTGTCCCCCGAGTTCGTCCCCCGAAAGTACACAGTCGTACAATGGTAAAATCTCAAGATTGTAATTGTATAATGCATGTATGTATAAATGTATAATATGTGTAACAAAGAGAATTAAAAAAGGAAATTACAAAAAATCTCAAGATCACTCTCCTGAGCGCTAATTAACTGAGATCTGTAGCCAATTTCATCAAAATTGCAAAGTATACTTATCTAGCAAAGTATACTTTGAGGGAGACATTTTCAATTTTAGGATAAATTTATTTATTTTTATTATGCTGAATTTATTACATTATCACAGCCATTTTGGCTGTGATAATGTAATAAATTCAGTATAATAAACCTGCATACTTTTAATCATCGAATATAGCAGTCGTTAGTTCTATATGAAATAATTCATTTCGGGAAAAATAAATGATTACTCCCTCAAAGTTTACTTTGCTAGAAAAGTATACTTTTGCAATTTTAATGAAATAGGCTTCTGGACATACCATGACCACTATCAGTCATATAATTTTATTTAATGTCTTTCTCAGTTATGGAAGGATCTGCAGAACTCGCCTGATCCTCATTGTGTACTATAAAGGTTATAGTCCATGTCGGATTCCTCATGAGTTTCCTGATCAATAATGGCTTGTTTGGCCATGGCTCTGTAGCATATTTCACCAACATTGCAAAGTATACTTTTCTAAAAAAGTATACTTTGAGGGAGTAATTATGTATTTTCCCCGAAATGCATTATATCATATAGAACTACCGACTGCATATATTTGATGATCGAAAGTATGCAGAATTATTATACTGAATTTATTACATTATCACAGCCAAAATGGCTGTGATAATGTAATAAATTCAGTATAATAAAAATTAATAAATTTATCCTTAAATTGAAATGTTCTCCCTTAAAGTATACTTTTCTAAATATATATACTTTGCAATGTTGGTGAAATAGGCTACAGGTAACCGCACACGCTGGATACAAGACGGGTTTTTCAATGGCAGTTTCAATAGATGGTGTGCTTGTCACAAGTGGATTAACAACCACCTTTTCTCCAGCTAAGTCATTGCCTAGCAAACGTTGGACACCATCAACAGGTAAAGAAGTCATAACTCCCACAGTCACAGGCCCATACACAATATCTGACTTCAAATTGATATGATGGAGGTGTACACTAACAAAGCCACACTCTACACCTTGTACCAGAACACTCTGACCATCAGAAGTCTCCTCAGACATATGCAGTACACAATGTGTATGATCACGTGGTACTAACAACAACAACAAGTACCGATTCAAAGTACGTATTCTTTTATAGTGTCCTTATTACGTAACGGATTTTGATGAAATATGGCGCATCAAATGCGTCCTTGTTAAGCTGCATTGGTGGTCTCTGTATTGTCCGCCCAAAACTTCTGTCGTTTTTGCGAAGAATCGATTTCCGTGTCTCCGACGCGGAAATCGATTATTCGCAAAAACGACATAAGTCTGTGCCAAACTCCAAATGCAGCTCATGAAGACACGTTTGCTGCGCCATATTTCATCAAATTCCGTTGCGTATTAAGGAATATATCAAATAATACTTACTTTGGAGTGGGCGACATTGTTGTTGTTGTAACCACGTGATCATGCACATTGGTACATCTGCCAACAAGAAAGTGTGAGTAGCCCCAGTATCTCGTAGGATATCGTAGGTACGAGTGGTGCATCATCACCCTTTAGTGAAACAAAACCTTCAGAAATTAATGGTTAATAAGCCGCCATGTAATTGTCAGAATTAGTGACCTTGACCTCAATTTCATTTGCTTTCAAGCAACACTGGGGTTCAGACTTCAATGAAGTCAACGTATGTGGTAGTGCCTGGCATGAATCTTGTTTCTTCTTAGTTTAAACATTGTTCATTGCATATAAGTACAATAGGCTTGGGCTACAAGTTCTCACAACATTAATTACAGCCCTTACCCAAGTATTTCAAGAATACATCAATTTAACAGCAATGGCGATCAGTATACAGGGTATATTGTACATGGGTACATACCAATAATCTTGCGGTATATATATATATATATATATATATATAATATATATATTATATTTGCACAATGTACGAAAAGAAAAATCGGTATAAAAAGAGAGTAGTTAAAGAATGAGAGAGGAGATTGGGAGAAAGAGTGAAAGAGTGAAAGAGTTTATGTGTCAACAATGTACATATTACTATATAACCTAAATGCATAGATAGATGTGCACTGCAGATTTTTTTAATTTCAGTGTTCGTTGTTATATCAGGTGGTACTGGATGATTTTTGGCAAATGTAAAGCATACCGATAGAGGCTTGCGTCTCATGCATCCACCAAGTGTGTTACTCAAATCTTTTCGTAAGCTTTAATATATAATCTTGACAGCTTTAAAAATAACAGTATTGCACTCATTACTTTCATTCAGGTATGCCATGCAAAAAGTAATATGTGCGTTTTATAGGGGATAAAATTGTCGCAGTGACTGGCATAAAATTAGACGTTGCGCATATTTAATACATTAACAAAGAAGTAATGTTCAGCATCCTCTACAACTTCACTACATTCGCAGTAGGGAGTTTCTCTGATATGGTTTATTGCAAAGATCACAATTAAGACTGCTACATTTATTTCGATTTCTTGCATGCATAACTGAAAACAATCGATCTCCCTCTAAATAGTATGGTGGTATATTATATTGAGTATAATAGTTGTTGGCGCATGATGTTTTTGAAGTGTCTAAGACTAATTCTATATTTCTCATCAACGGGTCAGTTTCAATTTCAGAGTTGTACCGAAGATGGTATAAACGAATTGTTTGTATACTTCCAGTCGTGTAGTGGGGACATTTAAATAAAATTGATTTCTAAGATTGTAACGAGATATTATTAACAGTGGGTGGAATCAAGGTTAGAAATATAAACTAGGTACTTGATTATTGTTGGCTTTGTACATGATCGAAAGCTTTTGAATATTACGTCGAACAGATAGAAGTTGCCATCCAACTTCTTGCCTTAAGTTGTCGAGTGATACTGACCGTGTAATCCTGTTACTATTCTCGCTGGCTTCATTCTGATTTTTTTTCCAACGAATCCTTTTCATATTATGTACACCCATCCCAGACAGATGAAGCATTATTCTAGTATAGGACTCATGTAAGGATACATATATTTGGTCTAAAGACTGTCTGCTTATCTTAAATTTTAGGTTACGCATTATTCCCAATATTCTCGTAGTCGAATTAATTATGTGTATGTGTGTATGGCCATTTTCCGTTATTGCTCAATGTTAAACCAATATGCTTATGATCGTCAACAAATGGTTATGGACGTGTTCTGAAAGATTAAGTTTAAGGGTCGATCAAGTTTGTCTTAATGTTAGAAGCATCGCTTCAGTCTTGTTCGGATTGAAACTAACCAACCATTGTTTAGAGCCCATTCAGAAAATCAATAGGAGGTCATGATTTATTATGCCTTCTAGATCATCAACAATTTGTTGAAGAAAAGGACATAGAGCTGTCGTCAGCAAATAATCGAACAATACTTAATAGATGGTCATTATGTCGATTGACCATATATTATAAATAAGTAATGGGCCGAGTACCGAACCTTGTGGTACACCAGCAGTAACTAATTTGGTATCTGAGGTTGTGGACCGTATTGATACGGACTGTTTCCTGTTCGACAAGTATATTTTTCCGAATCCAGTGTAAAATACAACAATTTAATCCATTTTGCCTTAGCTTAAATTAATATTAATCCCTTATGCAATACTCTATCAAAGGCTTTAGAAATATCACAAAACACTATACATGTAGATTGTCGTTTATCAAATGCCTGACATTTTGATGGTGGATGTCTATAAGTTGATATACATTTGAGTGGCCTGGGAAAAAACCAGACTGCCTGTTGTAAATCAATTGGTGTGAGTGCAAGTGATTATACATATGTTTAAACATTATTCTCTCCGTTTACCATTACTAGAACAGCTTAATAACGATATCGGGCGATAATTCGAAGGCGTCTATGGACACCCCTTTTTAAATAGAGGAATTACACTTGCTAATTTCCACGCCATCGGAAATTGATATTCATTAACTGATTCTATTAAATAGGATATCGCCAGAGGTTTTCAGACAGATGTAATAGATCCTTTTAACATTATATGACTAATTAGATAGTATCCACAAGCTTTATTAGTTTGCAAAATTCGTATTATATCTCCTAACCCTCATATTCATTTATATTAATCGTATCAAGAACTTGGTTAGTTTTTAATTTTCAAACGGTGGCAAAGTAAGAGTTATTATCATCAAACAGTTTGATATTGAAACGAAGAAGATGATAAGACAGTTTGCTTTTTTCGGCATCAAACAAATATAATTTTTCGCTGTTGCCATCATGGTTTTTAATGGAGGAATAGTACCACTTCACTTGCTGTCTTTCACAAAGTGTCGGACTAGCTTCCAGAAATATTTATTTTTGTTATTCGAAAATGATTCGGTTAGATTAAACTCTTTGTCGTTATGCTTCTCTTGCATGTTTTTTTGATGTATATTATTAACTTTATTTCCGAGTTGTTTTGTATCTATTCCAATCGTCCCACCCATATCCCAAATTAGTATTGCATTCTTTCGTAACTTGTCCCTTAGCTTGCTTGGTTGTGGCGAATTTCGGAATCATAACCATGGATATCGTAAGGCCGCACTGTAACTTGACTGCATGGAATGCATTGCTTATCTAGCTCAATGAACTTAGATGTAAATATATTAGATGCATCATCTACACTACCATATTAAAATTAAAATTGTCCAATTAATAATTAAACGCATCAGCTCGTTAAAAAATTTAGCAAAGTCTGCTCTTTATAGTTCCATACAGTTCGTTTATATGAATTATTATATGAATTTTCAGCTGGTATGATGACACATGTAGCCTAAAGATCACTTATGTTTGCGAAAGCAGATAATACAAATCGCTTTTTCAGATGATCTGATCTTGGTTAACAATAATTGGATCCAGTAAGGTGAAGTAGCAGCTGTTTTTTCCCGAGTTGCGGATTGTAATTATGGTTCTCAATGAATTCATAATCATTACGTCTTTTAACTTGTGGTTTTGTAACATTTAATTGATCTTCATTTACATATCGCCAACAATAATCAATGATAATGATATTATTTGTTATATCTTGATACCAGTTCTAGATTGCGATTAAGTAATTCCCAAAATTCGATATTTGACAACGGGGGTCGGTAAAATCGTGCCAATCAAGAACGATTTTACGGTTTGTCTTAACATTGAATCCAGAATGGAATTTCATCCCAAAATATTTCTAAATGTTGCATTTCTTTCTGCTAATAATGGTGCATGCGACATATACTAAAATATAAATACCCCCAGAATGTGGCGATTTGTCCTTTCGGAAATGGTAAGCCATATCCATTCATTAGTAAACTGCTAACGTTTCTATAGCGCATGATAAGTGCCTTTCTGTAAAACAGAGAATATCGAAGTCTGTAAAAGTGTCCTCGATATAACTGACCTTATTGCGAATACTTCTAATATTTAAATGTAAAATTGAAAAAGAAAGATCCAATCTTCATTTTCAGGCCCTGATTTCTTTCAACATCACCAGCCAGCAGTAGCAAAATCAAAGATATTATTTGCTAGAAAAATGTTGAGGTTAACTAGTAATCCGGATCCTCTACATTTCAATATATTGGTCAAAAACAATTTTACCTTTATATCCGCTAACACATTCAGTATTAATATAAAAAATAAAAAATGTTATTATATATTGTAAACGCAAGCAATATCGGTCTGTGTGCTACAATTAAAATTACCTATAGCAGCCCTCCAGGAAGTTAAATCATTACCCATTCGGCTTATTAAATTAAATCATCGAGGTGAAGAGCTGCCATAGGTATCAACAATGACAACCTCACCCAACAAAAACCAGATAACATTTGTATGTTCACAAATCTTCTCAACATAGTGCATGTACCTATATAGTGAAATTCAAACAGCAAGGACGTTTGACTGAGAGAAATAATGTAGAGCAAGTAAAAAGCAAAAGGAATAGTAGAAAAACAACAAGATGATATTGAAGCTGGTAGGAACCACGTACATGCAACATTACAAATACATCTTCCTAACATGTGATGCAGAACGGCGTTCAGTGTTTGTGGCGGGATGGATAGTTCAGTGAACTATTCTCATATCAAATATATTATTGCAAAGTATCGTGTGTCAGTTACAAATCATTTAACGAACACTGTAAGATCTCGATCAGATCGCATGTCTAGCCAAACGGCTCATGCAATTAATCCAGTGGCATTAATGCTTTCTTTAGTTGTCATAATACTACACTACCTAAATAACACTCACATCGTGTCCACTGGTAAAAGCGATCTACTTTCATTTATAGATCCACAGTTATGTCTCAGTATTATGAACAAGATTCACATTCCGCTATAAAAAATAAATAAACTTACAATGCAACTCGAGAGTATGAATTGTGACACGGTAGGATGATATCGATTACAGTGAGTGACCATTACATAATGTACAACCCGAGCAGATCCGGACCAGCCTATGCAAAACTATACAGTAATGATCAGGGTTACTCAGTTTTTCCACTACGCAAACATGTAGAATCCTCCTATTATAAATAAGTTTACCCTGCCAAGGTAGAATGATCAACTGGATGAGTAAACATCACAGTTCTACAACCAATGTAAATATCCAAACCAGCCTGCACACGAACGTATATTCTGATCAGTGTATACTGCATTAGTTTACTATGTGATAATGTCGGATCAGGTTCTTGTACGTTACGATGACGTGATGTGCGAAAACATATCGACTGATTTTAATAACAACGCTCAGAATATAACCAACGTAGGCACAGACCAGCCTACATCGAAGTATATGCTGAGCAGCATAATGCCTCGGTTTATATCGAAC
This sequence comes from Conchocele bisecta, assembly GCA_029237695.1. Lineage (NCBI taxonomy): Eukaryota > Metazoa > Mollusca > Bivalvia > Lucinida > Thyasiridae > Conchocele > Conchocele bisecta. The sequence continues at coordinate 9,529,604 of CM055281.1, forward strand.
GTAATAGACTTGAATCATCTGAGTACAGCTTGAAATTGTAAAAGTATGATAGAAAATTGCTCGTTACAATCACATACAGGCACAGCAATTCTACACACAAATGTAAATAGTCTAATCAGTGTACACTCTGTGCTCTATGCGTTACTCCTGAGAAATGTAGCATCTGCCAAGTAGCGAATAAATGAACCATACATGATTTACAACCAGTGTAGACCGACACCAGTTTAGACACAAATGTATAATCTGATATGGGTATACTCTGCTTGTTACTTCTTAAAAAGGAATATCAGCCAAGTTTATTAGAGTATGGCGTATCATGACAGAATAAGTAGTGGATGAATGAACCATACATGATTTACAACCAGTGTATAACGAAACCAGCGTAGACACGAATGTATAATCTGATCTGGGTATACTCTGCGTGTTACTCCTTAAAAAGGAACACCCGCCAAGTTTTATCTTAGTATGACGTGACATGACAGAACAAGTAGTGGATGAATTAACCATACATGATTTACAACCAGTGTAGACCGAGACCAGCTTATGCACAAATGTATAATCTGATATGGGTATACTCTGCTTGTTACTTCTTAAAAAGGAATAGCATGCATGTGTATTAGAGTATGGTGTGACATGACAGAACAAGTAGTGGATGAATGAACCTTATTACATGATTTACAACCAGTTGGTAGACCGAGACCAGCTTATACAACAAATGTATAATCTGATCTGGGTATACTCTGCTGTTTCCCCTTAAAACGGAACATTCAGCCAAGTTTATTTGAGTATGGTGGGACATGACAGAACAAGTAGTGGATGAATGATATGGGTATACTTTGTTCGTTACTCCTTAAAACGGAACATCAGCCAAGCTTTATCTTAGTATGACGTGATATGACAGAGCAAGTAGTGGATGAATGAACCATACATGATTTACAACCAGTGTAGACCGAGACCAACTTACACACGAATGTATAATCTGATATGGGTATACTCTGTTTGTTGTTCACCAAAACAAAACGAACATCAGCCAGGTTTATTAAAGTATGACGTGACATGACAGAAGAAGTAGTGGATGAATGAACCATACATGATTCACAACCAGAGTAGACCGAGACCAGCTTAGACATTGTGTAAACTCTGAATCCTGGGTAATACTCTGTCACTAAGTACCTAACTTATCAAAAACTTAGATTACCTTAGTATTATGTGACATGACAGAAGAAGTAGTGGATGAATGACCCATACATGATTCACAACCAGTGTAGACCCAGACCAGCCTACACACGAATGTTTCTTCTTCTTCTGAAGTATCCAACAACCAGCAATAATATGGCCTTCTTTCTTTTTACAATATGCACATTTTATTGTAGAAGATCCCATGCGTTTTGGAGCAGTTGTGGAATTTTGAGATGCTTTGTTCGCATTTTTAGTAGTTTCATACCTACTACAGAGAGTTGAACTATTGTATGGTAGATTTTTGTGGACATTGAATTTATGGGTAGTGGCATAACCTTTACAGAAAAATGTGGTTTTGTGAGTGAGAGAATAGTCATCTGCCATACGAGCTGCATTCTCCAAAGAATCGATCCGTCTGCTCATCAAGGTGGGTTTTAAAACTATCAGGAATACAGGATTTAAATCTTCGATCAGGAAAAGTTCCCTGAGGTTCCCATAATTTTCACTGACCTGTGTAGAAAAACACCATCCATCAAACCATTGCTATTTTTCCTAGCAAACTGAACATAAGTCAGTAGCCGATTTCATCAAAAGTGCAAAGTATACTTATCTAAGCAAAGTATAATTTGATGGAGTAATCATTTTATTTTTCCTGAAATGCATTATGTCATATAGAACTAACGACTGCTTATATTTGATGATTAAAAAAGAATGCAGACTTACTATACTGAATTTATTACATTATCACAGCCAAAATGACTGTGATAATGTAATACATTCAGTATAATAACAAATAATAAATTTATCTTTAAATTGAAAATTTCTCCCTCAAAGTATACTTTGCTATATAAAGTATACTTTGCAATGTTGGTGAAATAGGCTACAGATTGCCTCCTTTTCTAAATGATCGGAAATTTTGTCTATAAGCCTCTGGGACAAGTTCACATGCCTTTAAAATGGCATCCTTGACATACGAGTAATCAGTAGCCGATTTCAATCAACATCTAGCAAAGTATACTTTGAGGAAGCAATCATTTATTTTTCCTGAAATGCATTATATCATATAGAACTAACGACTGCATATATTTGATGATAAAAAGTAATCAGAATTATTATATACTGAATTTATTACATTAATCACACCCAAATTGGCTGTGATAATGTAATAAATTCAGTATAATAAAAATCAATAAAATTATCCTAAAATTTAAAATTTCTCCCTCAAAGTATACTTTGCTAGATAAATATACTTTGGCAACGTTGGTGAAATAGGCTACAGAGGTTCGTTATCTACAGGCAAAGCAATGTAGATCTCACGGGCTTTACCAGTAACACATTTGGAGTAACAATATCCATACGTCTTTGGGCCAAGAGAGACTAGTTTGCTATTTTCTCAAATAATGCAAAAAGTAACTTTGTCAACCTTTCATAGAAAGAGCGTACTAGCCTAGTACATGTATATGTACTGACGTCAAAGTTCGAATTTGTTCTACACTGATCATCTTCACTTTTAAATTTAAATTTCGCTTGTACCTCTAACTCTTTAAGTCTAATTTTCTCGTTTCAGTTAGCTCCCTTTCTCGCTCAATTTCCTTTTTTTCTCGCTCGATTTCCTTTTGCTCAATCTGCATTTCTCATTTTTTCTAAATTATCTCCCTTTCTCTCTCACTCGTTCTCTCTAAATTTCCATTTGTCGAATATGCAGTTCGTTCTTTCTTAATATCCATTTGTTTCATTTTTAACTGAAATTCCATTTCCTTAATTCGTAAAGAGTCACTTTTTTTTAAGTTTTCAAAATTTCGACTGCAGTTTCGGGTAAAATGTCTTCATTTACAAAAAATATCAATTAATTTACGTTTGACCTCATAATTTAACATAGACGATTTAATGGTCTCTACATTATAATGTTGATCCAAGTAAAGAAGGTGAAACTTTTTAAGCAAGCTAATACCTCCTGGAATGGGTCAGCTACACATGCTTCCAGATCAAAAGTCATTTTGAAAATTTGCTGGTTTCACACATTTTTTAAACTTAATTCAAATTCAAACAGTTTGATTGGTCTAGACTGATAACAAAACAATTTGTGTCAACATGTCTATCTATTGTGTTCTATCCCGGACGAGCCCCCAATTTTCTGTTACGAGATGGTGTTACTGTGATCATACTGATCACAGTAACACCATCTCGTAACAGAAAATTGGAGGCTCGTACTGATTACAGTAACACCATCTCGTAACAGAAAATTGGGCTCGTCCGGGTTGATTGAACCAATTGCCTCGACAATAATTTCTGCGAACAGTACAGATCCTGATCAGCCAGACAAGTCTGAATAACACAATGAGTGAAGCCAGACTACATTTTACAATACGTTTTATTGAAACAATAAAGACATAAATTTACACAATAGTTTACAAAGTACAAATAAAATATACATTTGAATGTCCTGAATATATCTACTAAATCCTCTTAATGTCACAATTCCGATAAATATCCACTTCTGAAAGAAATTCACAAACTGTCACTGTTTTAGCAACCTAAATCTCTATTCGTGTTAAAAGCAAACTTTCGCATTTTCCTGCACCTTTAGGTTGCATGAAAATAAAAAAGTAGACTGGTGGAGGTTTTCCAAAACCAAGATGGCCGCCAATACCACAATGATCACCATGCCTAAAAATGACAGAACCGACATTATATAACTTTTTTTTTAAACAAAATTTAATTTTTTTATTTTTGTCAAAAAAAAACGGAAAAAAATAATAACAAATTCAGCGGTCCTAGTATCGTCATATATCTTTAATTAAACCACTTCACACAGCGACATTATATAACTTGCTATCACTTGATTAGAGCTCATTACTTATGCAGTTTCAGCAGATAAAGACATTTACTGAAACCATTCATTAGCCCCACGTGACGTCGCGTCGTTAACAAGGTGCATGATCACGTGGTTATAACAACAACAACAGTGGCTGAAAGTGTTGAAATCTTGCCCACTCCAAAGTAAGTATTATTTGATATTTTCCTTAATATGAAACGGATTTTGATGAAATATGGCGCAGCAAACGCGTCTTCATGAGCGGCATTTGGTCGTCCAGGGAGTTCGGCAGAGACTTATGTAGTTTTTGTGAAGAATCGATTTCCGTGTCGGTAGACACGGACATCCATTCTTCGCAAAAACGACATAAGTTTGGGCCAACGTACAGAGACCACCAAATGCAGCTTAACAAGACGCATTTGATGAGCCATATTTCATCAAAATCTGTTACGTAATACGGACACTATAAAAGAATACGTAGTTTGAATCGGATGGATTCTGGACGTTTCAGTACTTGTTGTTGTTGTTAGTACCATGTGATCATACACCTTGATTAACATACGTCGTCGTTGTCAATAACGCCACGCTAGACTGGCAACGTCGCTGTTCTATGATTTGCGACGAAATGATGTAACACAATAAAATTCATAATTTTTAACGCCGTATTTGGTTATTTACATTTTAGAAACTATCAGAAAATAAGATGTAAATATAGGTATTACAACCATTATTGTTGTTTTACAAATGGTTTGCTTATTACCACGTTTGTCACTGACCTTGACCTTGACACGTGACTTGCCTACTCAGTATACATGTTTCTGTATTATGTGGCTGTGGCTGGAGAAATGGCAAATAGTGTGAGTGAATGAGTGAGTGAGCGAGTGAGTGAGTGAGTGCAGGGGCGAATCCAGTATTTGGGGAACGGAGGGATTGTCTAGTTGCGAAGGTAACTCTTGCAATCTACTCCCGTAAACTGTGATATATGTAAACTCCGTGGCTGAACGGGGAGCGGGGGTTGCAACCCCGGAACCCCCTCCAGATCCGCCCCTGGAGTGTCACATTAGTTGGCAGTTATTTTGAATAAAACAATAGTGTGCTTTTGATGAACATGGGACGAAGAAGTATAAGTTTATAAGGTACTATAGTATAATTCCTCTTTTATTTGCAATTTGACCTAGAATATGACATTGAAGTCGCATCAGCTGATTTCATATAGTTACTTTAAGGTAAATACAGTCAAAGCAAAACTAGAATTAAATATATTTTAATTACCGGCCACATGCCGTTGAGCGTGCTTTCACTGTAAACCAGATATATAGAGAATAGTAGGTTAGTGCCGTGAATGGGAAAAATATCTGGCAAGGCTCAGGAAACGGGATGGGCGAGGTTCTGCCGAGCACATCCCGTTTCCGTACCGCGCCAGATATGTTTTCCCATTCACGGCACTAACCTACTATTCTATTTATCCCGTCAACACCTTCAAATGGCTGTAAAATGCAAAAATTGTATTGACTGGATATCAAAAATGTTTCAAGGCACCGTGTTTCACGGCACATACGCACTGTGTTGACGGGATAATTGATTATTCCGAGCCATAGTTGTGTGCTTTGCGACCATGAACAGGCATTATCACCTGAGATAAATGACCATGAAGCATATCAACATTTTGAGCACATATGGTGCTTGTTGTTCGGTTAGAGAGGTTCCACTGTAGCAGTAAACTTTGGGCAGGTTTCGTGAAGTAATCCTCACTATGCAAGCGAACAACACATTAGAGAATAGTAGGTTAGTGCCGTGAATGGGTAATACTAATAGCTGGCAAGGCTCAGGAAACGGGATGGGCGAAGCTCTGCCGAGCACATCCCGTTTCCGTGCCGCGCCAGATATTTTTCCCATTCACGGCACTAACCTACTATTCTATTTATCCCGTCTACACCTACAAATGGCTGTAAAAATGTAACAATATAACCCTAGCCACCGCACATATTCATACGCAGTGATTAGGTCGTATTGACAGGATATCAAAAATGTTTCACGGAACATAAGCACTGTGTTGACGGGATAAAAACACTTTTCGTTGGATGTCGGGTACAAAGTAATGTTTAACCATGCGTTTTGTGATTTGGGCGTCTGTACTATAAATCTGGATCGTACGAATTTAACAGTTTTATGGCCCTTACGTTAATACCGGAAGCAACAAATTACAGAAACATAAATTTGTGTTTACCTTTACCTTATATGTAATCGATAACTGCAAGGGCGGATTCACGTAGGACAAAACCCGGCGCGACACCCCCCCCCCCCCCCCTAAATATTGGCGATTAATTATATTTTTGCTCAGAACGCAGCAAAACGGGGTGTAGATATCAAAATTATTCCGGAATGCATACCGCTGGACACCACCTAGCAGTGTCCCGATAAAATTTCAATTAATAGTCCCGCCTCCCCCCCCCCCCCCCCCCCCATCTCCCCCCCCCCCCCCACAAAAACCTAAACCTGAAATCCTGGATCCGCTCCTGAACTTGTATGGACGTTATAGTACTACATTGTAAATTGAATTTATTCAAGTACGTGTTATCGTGTTATCAACATAACCACCAGTCACGTGGTGCATTCAATGATTGCCGGCCACCTACAGAAGAATGGAGCTTATGACGGTTGTAACCCAGCAGTCTGGGGGCTGTTTCACTAAACTTCGTAAGACTAAAATGTTCGTAAGCGCAAAACTATGATAGTCTGTAAATATCACATTAACAATGTTTTCTTGTAAACAATTATTGGATTTACATGAATTAAGCATAGGCTGCATATGCAACATATGCTCAATAAATTTAAATCCATCAATTAAAATTAACAGACGATCCTAAATTTGCGCTTACGAACATTTTAGTCGTACGAAGTTTAGTGAAACGGGCCCCTGGTGTGTGGCTCCACTGCTCGCGATTAAATCGATCATGTCACCTTACTTCGGCCATTGACCATAATTAGATATTCTTTATATTGTGTGATCGTGCGTTTACCCACGTTCCACATGGGCCTGGCTCGTAAAGGCCCAAGGTCCGATTATTCGCAACAGGGAGATATAGCTATGGGGCTGTGACTGGAGAAATCGGGCTTATGACATGCGTGGCTGGTCTAGCTCCTCCTCTCGCCAGCGCACTCATGTAAACTCATATGGATCTTCAGTACAGTTTGTTAGGTGTATAGCGGCTATTTGTTTGACTGAATAGCGACCAGTGCAGACCCTGACCAGATGCGCAGTCTGGTATGGGTATACACTGGTCACATTGATCAAAATCCCCCAGTAGCAACCTCCTATGTGACGCGCAACGCTAAAAAAAGTATTATTATGATTTTACTGGGCTATCACATGATGAGCTACATCACCCATGGAGCCAGATATTCAGATAAAGATTTATTAGAAACGTCACAAATTATTGCAGAACAGGCCCTGATCGGATTAGGTCTACACAGGTTGTCAGCTGTATATTCCATTTCTGGCATGGCTAGCCAATCTGGGACTACACTGGTCTCTGTATCAATATTCCTGTTTTGACATGGCTAGCCGGTGGGTCACGTATATGTATTATCTATGTGATAAGAACATTTGCGTTTCTTCAGCATACACGCATACACTAGATTAAACACTTTATAATATAATATATTATAAATGGGTGGTGAGGGCTCACGACCGACGGACAAACCAACGGAAAATGTGGATACTTTTCAGTGTACTCCTTGTAAGCACGCGGGATCCATGACGCCCGCCAACAAGTTATGTCGCCAATGTGAGGAATATATGTGTACACCCTGTGCTACACTACACACAAGCTTCAGACAGTCGCGAGAACATACGTTTCTTACAGAATGCGATTGGCCGCCGTTTGGTCAATCTGGAGTTATGGTTAAGCTACCGGTGATATTCTGTGACGACCATAAGGGAGAAAACGTCGATTGGTTTTGTGAGGAACACGATGTAACTTTTTGCGATACGTGCAAACTTATCAAACACAGAAAATGCAATGTAACGTCCAGTGCTGACATGGTGAAATCAAAGACAGACGGACACTCGCTAGCTGACTGTATTTGCACAATGACCGCACTGAAAGGAAGGATTGGGAACTTAAAAAATGAGCGGGAAAAGAATGTTGAAGATTTGCAGTGTTTAACAAAGTCGCTTGAAGACGAAGTGCACACTTTTGAGGCAAAGCTCATTACTAGTGTGACATGTCTTGCGAATGATATGATTAAAGACATACACAAAGTGGTGGGTGCTGAGGTGGAGGTCTATGTAGGCCATGTTAAGATCTGTGATCGGTTAATTCCCCACGTAGAGACAGAGCTGAGAAATGCTGACGAGGCTAAGGCAGTTGCTGATGACGTCACCAGTGCGATTGTTGTGCATAAATTGACACAGTCGCTTACTTCGATTGAACCCACGTTGTCTGATTTGGAACGGTATATCCATGACCTCAACGTTGAATTCCAGCCGTCTTCTGCACTGGCTGATGTCTTCAATGGCGTTGACCAGTTCGGTACACTGGGCATTGATCGTAAACAGAGGACATATGGTTCCAGTAATGTCGGCGCCACATCCGGTGTCGACCCGGAAATCCTGGTCCGACATGGAGGTGGGGTCGTCGACCGAAAATGACGTTACATCTGACTGGATCACCGGCTCTACAGTATTACTAGATAGTACAGCACACAACTATGGCTCAGAATGATCCAATGCCGGATATACAATGAAACCTCTCTAAGCCGGACACCCTGGAGTCCTCCAAGGGTGTCCGGTTTAGATAGGTTTCACTGAAAATGATGTTTCACTGAAAATTATGTTTACTTATCATTTTCAACGACTTCGGGGCATATCTGGGACCAAGTAGCTTAAAGATAATCATAAAATGGCGATCAGCCCTGGCAAAATGGGTATTGTATTAATGCGACCAGTGTAGACCCAGATCAGATTCCACATCCGCACAGTCTGGTCAATGTCTACACTGTTCAATATTGTTAACCATTTCTGCTGTCTCTACTGAAACCGTTGATCTGTTTCAAGTTGCACACATTTGCGAGTTGATCAGGAGCTACGCTGGCCAAAAGCTCAATACGCCCATTTTGGTCATTGTGGGTGGCTGACATTTAAATTGAATATAATAATCTTTGTCATACCGCAGATAAGTTTCTCGGCTTTTGATTGGCTAGCTTGCCTGGTCATATATATTATATGACCTGCCAAGGCCGTCGAACATAGAGAAATTGCGATTCCCCTCCGGCACCTCGCGTCCGATGAAAACACAGTTTGAAAGCGTCTAGCGATTGCGAATTGTAATCCTCACTAAACACAATAAAACCCCGAATTGATCAATACAAGTAACAAATTGTACACTCAAAACCAGTCTTTATTGTTTATTTTTCCATAAATATTCTTCGCTCATCATATGAGCGAAAAATTAGCCAAAATAACGAAAATTGCTTTTCCAATCTCAACACGCTTAGCTTCGTGACACGGCTATATTTAGGTCACAAACTATGGGTTCCACGCACGAAACCGCGGCGTAGCAATGACAGCGAATGTTTGGGAACCAGTCGCATTATTCTAGAGGCGCCAAAGGGAGAGCAGATCGATAGAGCAGTGGAATATACATTAAATTACACGATATAAAAAAACTGTCATAAAGTCGTTTTCGATGGATTTCTTACTCCATATTTAGTTTGTTTTCGTTTAATAAAAAAAAAAAATGTTCATGTATGCCTTTATATTAAGACTGACGGTAGAAAATCGAATCTCGGATTATTTTTCTTCCTGAGAAAACGTAAAGATCAAAAGAAGAGATGTTTATACGGCCAAATACAGGATCTGCGGTTTGACAAATACGTTATTGTGATTCTACACAGGCTATATGGTGTAATATTGCCCGTCTGAAGGTATGTTCACCCTCGGCTATCCTCCAGACGGGCAATATTACACCATATAGCCTGTGTAGAATCACAATAACTTATAATGTGATTATGTACGTACTAGTGTGGGTTCATAGCTGAAAAATTGATCACTTCCGGATACAACCGTGAAATTTGGTGGAGTTGTAGAGAACAACAAACTTTATTTTTTCAGATGGGGAGCCATCGCATATTTTACCCAGGTTGGCAAAAAATCCAATATGGCCGCCAAAAATTTACATTTTTCACTATATCTCAGTATTTGCCCATCTAAACCACATTTAATAACTTTTATAAATATGGAATATAGTGTATGGGCGCAGAAATGCACTATAATCATCTAACAAAGCTAATTTGGTAATTACCTCATTTGCATAAAACCAAGATGGCCGCCAAATATCAGTATTTTTCATTTTTTATCTGTATTTGTCATCAAATAATAATTCAAATGATTTAAAAATCCAGAATTGAGTGTGGAGACACAAGAAGGTATTTGCACAACTTCAGCTATCAAATTGGATTAATCTTTCATTTGCATAAATCCAAAATGGCCGCCAAATAGCAAGTGTTGTGTTCTGTATATACCAGTATTTGCCTATAGATGATGTAATTATGTATTTTAATAAATACCTAATGTAGTGTTTGGACACAATCATGCATTCAGATAATTGTAATCACCAAACAAATAATGTTTTTGTTTTGGTAAATCCAAGATGACCGCGAAATACCACTATGCAACTGTATATTATAATTTTCTCACATAGGATACATCATATCAGCTGAATGTATCCAATTAGTTCTCGCTCCAAATTAGAACAATATAGATTCGTCTCATCTTGGACACCCAAGTACAAGTAGGCAAAGGTCTAAGCTGTTCTCAAAAGACAGTAAGCATGTTTTACATGTACCTGTGCAGACAAAACTTTAAAACTGTGCATTTAACGTCATGTTCAGACTGCATGAATATATTATGCAACCAGTCTACCTGCCTTGACAATTCACCAGTAACCATTGGAAATACTTCTAGGGTAAGGTGAGCACAACAGAGCCGTCGCATTCTGCAGAATCACAATTTCCTCCACACACACATAACGCAGTGCATGTTAAGCCCGCCTTTGTGCACTTGCAGCGTCCTCTGCAGCCCTTTGTGCATGAGCAATGAATCAGTTCATAGCATGATGCTGTTGCATCCATTATTGTGGTCCATAGAGGCTTCCAGCCTGTTGAACTCTTCTACCAACCCCAGTTGCCCGGATCGGGAAGTTCTGGCATGGCCACTAGTGCTTGTCCCCAGCAGTGAACAGCCTGGTAGGTAGTCCGTTTTGTGTGCTGCGTAAGTGCTGTGTTGGCGGAATGTTCTCCAGAGCTTGAGACCCCTTGGAAAACAGCTGTTGTCTTGCGGCACTGACCTTTTCTGCCTCAGATGCCCGGTCGTCCATTACAACTACAAATCGCTCAACTAAGCACATACACTGGTCTGGGATGCGGTCCTGTGGTGGATTGTTGGACAAGTGGGCTAAGGCGTCTCCGGAAGTACATTCTAGGTATCCCATGCTGATTTTTTCCCTTTTCTAGCAAATGCTGACACTGTGTCGCACCCAGTAAATGTGTGGAACAATGGCAAAGCTAGCGATCTTCTCGGGCCTAACGCATTGCAAATATCGTGCGTTGGTAGACCTGAAAGATTTGGCTGTTCCAAAAGCTACCCAGAGCTCCGACAAATTTTGGCATAAGTTGTCACGCAGTTGCCACCGACAGAATCACAATATCTGTATCCACTGTTCGCAAACTGATCTTCTTGTAGCCCTGTCCGACCTGATCAGCCACGTGAAGCATTATCCGTGAGTCAGCCTCCTTGTGGGAACATGGTGCTAACCCAGATGTATCTTCCCGGTCTGATGAGCAGAGAATATTTTGTCTACTTGTGCCATACAGTTCTTTGCCATACACTGGATTTTCCATGAGACTTTGTCCTAAATAGTCGAATAACTCCGTCTTATTGTCATCCACGCGTAGTGCTGTGTCCCTTAGTTCAAGTGCACAATTACGTACATGACAATCAATGTCAAAGGTTGCTGCTTTACGATGTCCTTGAGCTCCAGCAACCTTGCCACAGAGAAAGCATGTACATGTATCTACATTGTCCTCAATGCTATTCTGTCTGCTCGTACTGGATCTAGTTTCTAAGTCGCTACATGACGGGTCATCATCAATAGACTTTCTCTTCAATTCTCGTTCCAGTTTTGTGTTGTTGAATTTCAATGCAAATGTTTTATTAAAGTGGCCTGATTTTCAACAAACGTCCGTTCTAAGCCATTCCCATCTATATCTAAGTCTACGGGCATTGCGTTTAGCTCAGAAAATTCTATAATGTTATTAGCCAATGATATATAGCATTGGCCAACGTCTAATTTTGATAAATTAAATGCAGGACAAATTAACTTTTCATTTGTGATCGTCTGGCAAATTAAACACCGACTCCAGTCTGTCACACATCTTTCTTCTGATTGCATGGCGTCGACAGACATGTCCATCAGCTTACAACGTTTCTACATTATTGGTGAGCAGATGAAGTCTCATGTAAAGTAGAATTGTTAGTGTTAGTTAGTAGTAAGTTTCTATTATACATGTTAGTAGTTGGTATATACATTGTATCTCATGCAGCCAGTAGACAAACACAATGAACCCATCACCAAGAAACACATAGACATGTCAGAGACGATCCAGATATTCCCGGCTGTTTCTATACAAACATTTTGTCCAACCTGAAAAAGAAAACTTGTACATGTAAGAAACATAGTCTATATAGTTTTGTATAAATAAGTCGATGGCATGCCGTTTTACTAATTATTCTCAATGCAAGGCATCTTTGACAACTTTAATACATGCCGATTGGCTATACAATCTTATAAATTAACTTTTGTTATTAGCAAGATATATTAATTATTACCTAAACGATTATCTCTAAAATATAGCGCGCCCTATGAGGCATTTGACATTAACATAAATCCGGACGCACGGATGTACGGAAGGACGTACGGTCGAAAGCAAAAATGCCAACCATATCGCGTTGTCCGCAAGCAGGCACGACAATAATAGTCAACAGAGAATGCCAGACCCCGCCCGAAAATATATTTATCTAAATATGAGCATTGTTTGTATAACTTCGTTTAGCAAACGTGTTACAGTCTGTCTACAGACAGATGCTGTAGAGAAATTATTCCACGACTTTTCCATCCATGACCAAGACGCGAATTTCCATGTTTCAAAACAGTGACTAATTATAACTTGTCCCTGTTCAAAACGAGTGTTTGCATACATGCGCCCTCTCCCCTACCCCCCTACAAAGAAATGGGCCGAAATGTGGCTCAGACAACACAAAATAAAAAATTCGGCCAGAGGAGGTCCTACAGTAGAGCAAAATTGTTTTCTCTCTGCCAAATTTGTACCACAACCTAGGCCAGATATCTTGATCGGACACTGTGCGAACGATAAAAGATAAAGCTTGGTTTTGTAAGAACATGGTTTACCTGCTCACACGAATGCATCAATAGCAGAAAAACAAGGGTTTGTTCATCCAATTTGTGAAATATTTCTATGACTACAACATAAATGTTCATGTTTCAAAACGATTATTACAATTGCCATTTGTGAGGTGTTGCGTTCGTGTTCTTTCAATGGCGTTGGGAAACAAGACAGCATCCATATGTCATTAATTATCCAACTCACATCATTTTTGACTTGCAGACACCACCATAATTGATCACCTAGGCCTACAAATGTTTCGACCAAAACACTTTAATCGTTGTTGTTGTATGTATGTATGTATGTCTGAAATCCCGCTGCTGATATTTCGGCACAACCGGAGACAGCAAAAAAGACTGCTCCAGTATGCTTCCGAAAAATGGTAAAAAATGTCAATTTTTGGCGGCCATCTTAGATTTTTAGCCAACCTGGGCCAAATTTGAGATGGCTCCCCATCTGAAAAAAATAAAGTTTGTTGTTCTCTACAACTCCACCAAATTTCATGCTTGTATACGGAAGTGATCAATTCCTCTATAATATTGAGCTATGAGCCCGCACTATACATGTACGTTCGTTTCTCATTGAAACACAATGGATCGCAAGACGTAATTTTTTTTCCATATTGACTATTTTGTACTTTATTTATATTTTGTATAATTCTTGAGGCGCAGATAAATTGCGAATGTTTAACGTATATAATAAAAAGGTTATTTGATGTGTATGTGGATATATGCTTCTCGTTCCACCGCTCCTAAAGTCGCGCAATAACGAACCCTGCGGAACTCGTGCATATATAAACATACAAATCAAATAACCTATAACTATTATTGAAATTATATCGTATTCAAATTCATGTATTGAACCGCACGTGTATTCCATGATGACGTGAACAATAATCTGCTGAAATCATCATAAAAGATAAACAACATCAAATCATCTTCTGTCGTTTGTGACGAACCACGGGCAAAATACTCGGACGTACATGTATACATATGACCAGGAAAATAGCTCCTGCAAAACAGGGGCCCGTTTCACTAAACTTCATACGACTAAAATGTTCGTAAGTGCAAATTTAGGATCGTCTGGAAGTTTCAATTAATGGATTTGCATGTATTGAGCATAGGCTGCATATGCAGCCTAGCCTATGCAGCCTATGCTCAATAAATGTAAATCTAAAAATTGTTTACAAGAAAACATTGTTAATGTGAAATCTGCAAACTATCATACTTTTGCACTTACGAACATTTTAGTTGAAACGGCCCCCATATACCCCACACACTTCTATAGACTATACATATAGCGTCTGGATACTTGGTCCGAGTCCTTAGCCTGTGGTTTAACAATAAGACCATTAGCGTAGACCCTGATCTGATTGTGCTGAAGCGCAGGCTAATCTCGGTCTACGCATAAAAAAACACGTCATTTCGCCCCTGTCTTAGTGCTATGATTGAATATGTTCTCTAGCAGGAAGGATTTACCATTGAGTTAGTGAGTATGTGCGTGTGTGTGTGTGCGTGTGTATGTGTGTGTGTGTGCGTGCGTGCGTGCATGTGTGTGTTCGTCCGTGGGTGACTGAGTGAGATGGTGAGTGAGATGGTGAGTGAGTGAGTGAGTGAGTGAGTGAGTGAGTGAGTGAGTGAGTGAGTGAGTGAGTGTGAGTGAGTGAGTGAGATGGTGAGTGAGTGAGTGAGTGAGTGAGTGAGTGGTGAGTGAGTGAGTGAGTGAGTGAGTGAGTGAATGAGTGAGTGAGTGAGTGAGTGAGTGTGTATATACATGTATATTTATATTATATATATATATTATGATTTAATATGTTCTCTATTAGGTAGGGTGTACCATTGTGTGCGTGTGCGCGTGCGTGCGCGCGTGTGTGAGTGCGTGCGTGTGTGTGCGTATGCGTGTGCGTGTTACCCGTGGAAAGTCACTACACGCATTAGAATACACACCAACAAAGTGACTACCTTTTACTATTACCAGATTACGCGACTATGCATGCCGCAATTAAGGTCACATCATGGCTCTCAACTTTCACTTTCGTAACTACAGTGGGGTCAGCGTGTAAGTGCACACACGAACGAACACGACAGGTTGGTTACAACCTGTCGTGTTCGTTCGTGTGTGCACTTACACGCTGACCCAACTGTATGAGAGCAACGATTAGATGCATGGCGTATAACTGACAAAAAAACGCTTTTCCATAATTCCCCCTGAGCCTCTTGTGACGCCCGGAGGCGGAATTCATATGTCTGGTATACTCCAAGGTGTATGATCACGTGGTACTAACAACAACAACAAGTACTGAAATTTCCAGAATCCATCCGATTGAAAGTACGTATTATTTTATATTGTCCTTATTACGTAACGGATTTTGATGAAATATGGCGCATCAAACGCGTCTTGTTCAGCTGCATTTGGTGGTCTCTGTATTTTCTCCCAAACTTCTGTCGTTCTCCGACACGGAAATCGATTCTTTGCAAAAACGACATAAATCTGTGCCAAACTCCCTGGACCACCAAATGCATCTCATGAAGACTCGTTTGGGGTGGGCGACGTTGTTGTTGTTGTAACCACGTGATCATGCACCTTGATACTCGCCACTCAAAAACTTATACCTATTTACAACAGACAAAGTTGAATTTATGAGACAAGACCGCGTAAACAAATTACAAGCGATGGGTAATTTAACGATCGGGGTTCATCCTTACCGGAATCCCGACTGGAGACCTGGTTTGGCTCTCACATACGTCTTTGGCATTTTGTGTGTGACAGTTGAATCTGGTTAAACCCCTTATGTGAGTATTACGATATTCGTAATCCTATTTTAGGGGAAGGGGCCAAGTGACCTTGGTGTGGTATGGACTGGCACCAGATCAGGTTATTCAAATTTCAGGGCTGAATATATTTATTCTCGATGTAAATATTAATTGTGACTGTGAATGGAGAAATGGGGCTTATGGGTTTTGCAACCAGTGTAGATTCAGATCAGCCTGTGCATCCGCACAGTCTGATCAGGATCTGCACTGTTTGCCATTCCATCAATGAAATAACCATTACGCTTCTACCAAGCAATATATATCAGTCTTCAGGAGTGTGTTATTTGATCAGTAGCTACACTGGTCGCAAATACTATAAGCCCCATTTCTCCAGTCACAGCCACAATGTATTAGTAACTATTTATACATGTATACAACATTACTACATGGAGGCGACAGGACGGCTATAAGTGGAGGTTGGAGGCCGACCAAGACCGACCATGACAAAAATGGGCTTATTGAGCTCTTGGCCAGTGTAGCTCCTGATCAGCTAGCGCACTCGTGCAGCTGGATATGGATCTACACTGGTCGCAAACGCACTCAGCACATTTTTATGCCACCGAGTTTCGAAGAAACGGGTGGCATATAGTGTTTGGACCGTCCGTCTGTCCGTCCGTCCGTCCGTCACACTTTTCGGTTAACCACTTTGTCACAGTTTCTCAAATATGCTGCAGGTGGCATCCACGTTCGACAGACGCATTTCTTGTTTCATTGTGGATCACATATAATACTCATATGTGGCTGTGACTGGAGGAATGGGGCTTTTGGCATTTTTCACCAGTGTAGCTCCTGATCAAGCAACACACACATGTGGTCTGATAACAATATATATTACCTGTTGAAACATGACGGGTGTTTCATTGATGGACTTTGGTGTGGTATGGACCTGACACCAGGTCCGGTTATTCAAATTTCATGGCTGAATATAGAAATGTTTATGTAAATATTCTCTCAATGCTGCAGGTTAAATGCGGGATCGAACCCGTTAGCTCAGTCTTAAATGACTGTAACTGTTAATAGGCCGTTAAACACCAATGAATCAAATCAAATAATCGATGGACTGGCGAACTGTGCAGATCCTGAGCACACTTAGAAACAAAATTACTACCTCCCTACTGCACGGCACTAACCGACTATTCTATTTATCCCGTCAACACCTACAAATGGCTGTAAAATGCAAAAATAGTATTGACTGGATATCAAAAATGTTTCACGGCACCGTGTTTCACGGCACATACGCACTGTGTTGACGGGATAAATTCATATATCCACATCGTAAGTCGCCCGTCCCCAGATATGTCCCTGCAGTGGGGGTGGGGGTGGTGGATTGGGTTGTGAAAACTATTCACTGAATATTAGATAA
>CM055281.1:10866718-11036487 GCA_029237695.1 Conchocele bisecta
TTTCTCACAGCGATTATGCATCACTCCACCAGATGCACGGCCGCGGCGTATAATGCGTGTTAAGTTAGTTAGTTATCTTATAGTCAAGGGTGCACGAATTGGCTCAGAGTACTAGCTACGTTACGCGCACCTGTTATTAATGCCACGCGCACCTGCTATTTGGTCAAGTGCATCTGCTATTTGGTCAAGTGCATCTGCTATTTGGTCAAGTGCATCTGCTATTTGTGCCACGTCCATTTGATGAATACGTATTTATGCCATGCACACCTGTTATATTTGTATTTTTGCCCACGCACCTGCTATTTATGCCACGGATATCAGCTATTTATGCCACGGGCACCTGCTATTTACCTCACGCGCATATGCGCAACCAGTGTAGACCCAGATCAGACTGCGCATATCCGCGCAGTCTGATCCGGGTCTGCACTGGTTGCGTCACGCGCACCTATCTGCCAGTTAGATCCACTTCGACTTGCACATTAAATAGATCAGCAAAAACCGGATCACCGTACCGGATATGGAAGGTGTTCGAGCCAATTCCCACTCTTAAATTTCAGCCGAATAAATGAATAAAACGGATCACTTTTGATGCGATAAAGCGCATATACCCGGGAAAAAATAGCACACTATCAAATACCGATAACGTCTATCTCGCTGCAGCCATTTCAGAGTTGTTATGTCGAGGAACTTACAAAACATACACAGACTATAGCTATAAGAATGGCGTTATTTACATAGCATAATCTAACCATTACATCACAACGGTTACCGTATGTTGTTCTGTCAAAGAATACTATGCTTTTCAGACTGTCTATCCGTATGTGTATATATCTAAAAAAGGTTTTTATCTCACATTTTGTTATTTATGAAAATAGATCAGCCGCCGAATTGCTGTTTGCGCCATTATCGCATGTTGTCTGATTTGCATTCCGTGTTCGTTTGTACGGAAACACGCAGGGGACATGGAATATTTGTTATCAATTCATTCCCACGAAATAACAATTCGTTCCCTCAAGTTAACAAGTCGTTCCCTCGAATTAACAATTCGTTGCCACGATATAAAAATTCGTTGTTGCGCGCGCATGTTAATTCGAGGGAACGAATTGTTAATTCGAGGGAACGGATTGTTAATTCGAGGGAACGAATTGTTAATTCGTGGGAACGAATTGCTAAATTGATGGAACGAATTGTTATTTCGTGGGAACGAATTAATAAAAAAAGAATTCTATGTCCCCTGCGGGGCTCCGCACGTTTGCTTTTGTTTTTGTTTCTGCATTTTTTCGCATTATCCGTCTAAGACTGATGTTGGCTATGGATTTTGTGATCAGTGTGGACCCAGATCAGCCTGCGCATCCGCGCAGACTGATCTGGGTCTGCACTGCTCGCCATTCAGTCAGTGTGAGAATAATCTAGCTTACATGTAAATAATCTCAGGTATACGGATGTCTTTTACTATTTCATCTGTCTTTTATATGTTCTGTAACCTTCTAGCTGAGACACCTGCTGTGTATTTTTTTTTGTTACGATAATAGCCCGCTCTGAGTACCAAAGTACGTTTTTATGGCATTACTTGTTCATTGATTTCTATGTAAAGTTGGCGTGGCGTGGCGATGGCGTGACAACTGATTTTGGAATCTCCTACGTCATCTTTCATTTGGGCCCGCCGAATTCTTATATATGGCTGTGACTGGAGAAATGGGGCTTATGAGTTTTGCGACCAGTGTAGATCCAGATCAGTATGATCAGGATCTGCAATATTCGCCATTCCATCGATGAAACACCCGTCATGCTTATAACAAGCAACATAGATCGTTTCCAGGCCCCATGAGTGTGCTATTTGATCAGGAGTGACACTGGTCACACATCACATACGTCCCATTTCTCCAGTGACAGTCACAGATTATTATAACGGTGTTAAAGGTAGTGATGGACCGATCTAGCGATATTAATGTAGTTGCGAACAGTAACTTTAGCAAAAAAATCCCATACCGTCCGGCTACGGGGGGAGGGGGGGGGGGGGGGGGGGGGGGGAGGGGGGGGGGGAGGGATAGCGTGTGAAAGGTGAGCGGCAGACTTGGGGTTGGCGAATAGGTTTAGCGGTAGTATAGAGCAAATAGAGTAAAACGACGGCCATTTGCCACGAGGTAGGTACATTTTCGTTGTTTTATAATTATTTTAATTTAAAACACGAGGAAGCCATATATCCTATGGCACGACGGAATGTATCATATATCTACGAATGCAGACACTTTGTTAAAATATGCAGTGACAACAACGTTATTGAAGGATTTGTGGTCTCCTCTGTGTAAACAAACCATGCCGTTACGAATTTTGCAGACATTTCAGGTAGATTTTAATCAGGGTTGGCAATTTCCCGGGACGGCGCAAACGCTACTTATTTTTAATTATTATAAACATGTTGTTAACAATCCTCATTGTCAGGTGATCATACTACACAGCATGTATGAAAACCTTGCCGTTATAAACACCATCGATTGCATAAAAACTAGTCTGTTTCACGAAAGCTGCCCAAATTTTACAGCCGCATAAACAATGCAAAACAATTTTTTTTTCCATAATATTAAATTTCGATCAAAATTTAAGAATGAGCCTTCTTTTTATTTCGTGAAATTTGGTCAAATATTGATTTTATTACGAAAAATGTATTTGTCTATGGGAATTTAACATGGTGGAAAAGGAGGTGGAGGAGATGGGAAAATTAGTCAAACAACGAAAACA
This sequence comes from Conchocele bisecta, assembly GCA_029237695.1. Classification (NCBI taxonomy): domain Eukaryota; kingdom Metazoa; phylum Mollusca; class Bivalvia; order Lucinida; family Thyasiridae; genus Conchocele; species Conchocele bisecta. Next base: position 10,869,458 of record CM055281.1, read on the forward strand.
AATGGAAATTGACTGCGAAACCTAGCTAGATAGCTTGGCAATTATCTAACTAAGAACACACAAGTTAAATTTTGAAAATCGGTCCAGTATTTCTGAAATTCTAAAAATTTCCGCCATGTTAAATCTCCATAGACATCTTCACAGAATAGACGTCTATGGGGATTTAACATGGGGAATTTGTTTTTTCGCAATGCAATCAATATTTGACCAAATTTCACGAAATGAAAAGAAGGCTCATCATTAATTTTGCTTTAATTTAATATTATCAAAATAACTATTGTTTTTGAATTGTTTATATCGCTGTAAAATTTGGGCAGCTTTCGTGAAACAGACAGTAGTTGCAACGTGTAAGTTTTCAGTATTATATATATTTTTACCAATCCCAGATGTTTTTTTCAGGCTACTCATGTACAATTAGTATGAGAAATACGATACAAATCTATATACTAATTAAATTATGTTTTACGTATCTGTTTCATCACATTATGTGCATATCTGGGACTCAGTGTCTTTAACGCAGCTGGTAGAATACGAATAGCGGATAAACTGACATTTCCATCCATTATTCAGCCAATTATATCGCAGTATTCCGAAGTGTTTACATCACATGTTGACCGTTATCAGCCACCGTATATCTTCACGTACGATGATTATAACTGCTGTCTGTTTCATTGTTTCATGCCGAACTAATTTTGGTTATCCAATACGATACTACGATAACGATAGTACGATATAATATCGTAGTATCGTCATCGTACAATCGTGGTATCGCGTTATCGTCATCTCTGCAAATGTTTTCAGACTGATGGTTCGTCGTAGTTGTCCCATGCCACGCCAATAGCAAGTACTGGCTGCGTCACTAACCCATTAGGTAACATTGTATTTGTATTTGCAATATTGGTTGCCAATTATGTCTACATTTCCTCAACCATACTATCAAGGTGTATGATCACGTGGTACTAACAACAACAACAAGTACCGATTCAAAGTACGTATTATTTTATAGTGTCCTTATTACGTAACGGATTTTGATGAAATATGGCGCATCAAACGCGTCTTGTTAAGCTGCATTTGGTGGTCTCTGTATTTTCGCCCAAACTTCTGTCATTTTTGCGAAGATTCTTCACAAAAACGACATAAGTCTGTGACAAACTCCCCAGCCCACCAAATGCAGCCCATGAAGACGCGTTTGCTGCGCCATATGTCATCAAAATCCGTTGCATATTAAGGAAAATATCAAATAATACTTATTTTGGAGTGGGTGACGTTGTTGTTGTTGTAACCACGTGATCATGCACCTTGACTATATACATCACTGTGACCAAACTAATTGAGTACTGTATTGATTAATAATCGACTGGTGGACATTTTTAAACTTTCTTTTCATGAATATTATATTTAACCCTTTGAACCCGAAAGCCCGCTATATCGGTTTATGCAAACAGTGCAGATCCAGATGAGCCGGCTCGTAACGAGCCGTCTCATCAGGATCTGCACTGTTTGAAAGTAATTTTCATATTTTTGAGAACAACAAATACCCCCTTTTTATAAATGGAATAGTTTGAACATCATTTTGCGATGATTGGATTGGTTGCAAAATTAACATATCGCAGCCCATTCAGTTACTTAGGGGTGAAAGGGTTAAATTACATTATCTGTGTTTTTATTTATGTTATTGTCTCGTATGTACAGACAATGTTTGAAACATGACATCGTTGTCGAGTTGCCGTGTTTGCTTTATTTTCTCCGCAGCAATCTTGAATAAGACTTACTGTTATGGTGTATTATTATGTTATTGCATTATTTAATGCATGTGCGGATCCAGACAGGGGCGTGTCCGGCGCACGCCCCCTCTAAAATCGGTTGAGTTTAGATTTTAGCCCATTTCTTTTCGTGGAAAGATCTGATTATTTCCTTATTTCTCACACAAAGTGTATGTTGTTACCACTCAGTTGAACCGTCTAGACGGTTCACCTGAGTGGTAACAACATATACTTTTGATGAGAAATAAGAAAAAATGCAGAAAAACTAATATGACTTTTATGAAAATTGAAATCCACGCCCCCTCTAGACATAAATCCTGGATCCGCCCCTGGAATGAATTAATGTAGTTACGTTTACTAATAAAATATAAATTCAATCATGTTTAATATCTTAAACAAACAACGAACGTAACACTTGAATATTCTCGTGTATTCATAATAGGCTGCATAGTAATCAATAATAAGAAATACAGGCTTTGTATTTCTGCACACTAAGTATGTCACTGTTACTATTTGCAGCTGGTAGACACAATGTACTAACTTTAAATCACATGATGTGTATTTATTAGGCTAAAAATGAGAAGCAAACGCCATTACCGGATAGAAAACAAACATTTTATGGCGGCCATCTTGAAATTGGCCGTCATTTTATTTGATTATTGTTATTATCACTTGATTAAATACACCAATGATGTATGGCGCACTAATATACGAAACGAATCGAAGGAAAAAACTAAATTTAATCATGTGCGTTTGTATCTTGATTTTTTTAAAATAATTTCGGAGAGATCAAACGAGATTTACAGAAAATTTGCACAAGTTGGTGCAATTAAGACGCACAGTTCTGAAAACTAGAGACAATTTCATATAAGAAGCAACTTTCAAACCTTTTCCAACAAGTCACTTAAATAAATATATCTGGGCTCCCGGACCATATGTTGTCAGACCTCCAGATAAGGAATCAGTAATTGAGTATTGTCACTCCATCATTTCTGAAGCAATTGGGTATTTCATCATTTTAGTTGGGTAAAATAAAATCTCACTACTGTTTACACATCAACCGACAGCAATTATTGAATAATTTGCTTCGAAATGAAAACATGTCTTGGCATTTCATTAGAATTGTCTCTTTGGAGACAATTCTAATGAAATACCAAGATGTGTTTTCATGGACAATAAGAAAAATATGCTATATTTGTGGTCTGTTTATTGTTTTCTGCAGTATGATAAATGTACCACAAAATTGTAAATGCTTGATAGTTTCTCGATACTTCTGATTTCAATTGGGGTTTTGGCAATTTTAATTGGATATTTAAGCAAATACGCAGCTTATCTGGAGCCCTGTGTTGTGATTAGGAATACAGTCTGTAGCCCAGCCGGATCGCCTCGGATCAGCTAGCAGATCAGACAATCTCCGATGGTGACCGAATGACACGTCGAACGTTCCGAACGGTCTGAAGCCGAGCCGCATGACGTGATGTCTGTGCAACGCAGGTCAGGAACTACTAAATCATTCTGTTTTATAGTGTAACCACTCTAAATATGGTAGGACATCTTTGCTACTCTACATGTATATCCCTATGTTAAAGGTTTGCTTTCACACACTACATCTAAACTACTGTCTGTTCCACGTTTTGCTGCCGACGAACATTTGGCCATTAAACACATTAGATCTACTTTTTCATCAATAACAAAAGTCAACCTGCCCAAAAAAATGTATTTGATGAAATTCCATCAAATATTGATTTTATTGCGAAATCAAAGTACTGAAAGTACTGACTGGCGGGAGACAAGTAGCCACTTGTGAATGTGCATACTCAGAAATTCCTTGTTAGAAATATATTCGATGTTAATTATTGGATGTACAATCTGCAAATTTGGAGAACTTGATCAGTTACTGGTGTTTGTAAAATACAGCCTGCTCTAAACACAAATAGGTTGATGAAGCAAAGCATTGCGACTGCGTGGTACACGATACGGGGGGGGGGGGGGGGGGGGGGGGGGGGGGGGGGGGGGGGGGGGGGGGGGGGGCGTCCCAATAACAGCAATTTGTTCTCTTCAAAAGTAAAGTTGGGCATGCCAACTATTTTACACATAATGTTGAGCATTGCCGTTGCTATTAATAACTTGCTTTCAGTTCACTGGCTGACTTTAAATGTCACATGACTGTTGTTCATTGTGAACGCAAAATGAGCCTATTGAGACGTCCCCCGATGAACAGAGAGCCACTTCCGAAAGTAGACCCGTGCAAACGGCCAAAATCACGATCCCAATAGCGTGGAGACAGTATGTCTCCCGCCAAAAACTAGTTTCCTATGGGAATTTAACATGGGTGTTAAAAATAGATTTTTTTAAAAATATTATTTTTATTTGTGGAGCGATTTTCAAAATCTAACTCTTGTTTTCTTAGTTACATGTACATCATTTTCAAGCTATCTCGACAGGTTTCGGAGTCAATGACTCCCCATATTAAATTCCCATAGAAAAGTTTTTTTGAGGGTGACTTTTTTTGTTATTGATGAAAAAGTACTTACTTTATTTTTTTGGATTTAATGTTTTTAATGGCCAAATGTTCGTCGGCATCAACACGTGAAACAGACAGTAATTAACCTACTACAGGACGTACACCAACGCCTGCGCTAACCTTGCAAAGTTGTCAACGTTTCTAAGCACATTTTGGCAATACCAAAATATATGTTGTGACCACTCATTTGAACCGTCTCGGCGAGACGGTTCAAATGAGTGGTCACAACATATACTTCTGATGAGAAATAAAGAAATTCTTGAGCCTTGCCGGATATTTTTCCCATTCACGGCACTAACCTACTATTCTCTATAACCTACTACAGGACGTACACAAACGCCTGCGCTAACCTTGCAAAGTTGTCAACGTTTCCAAGCATATTTTGGCAATACCAACTCGTAATCGAGTAGTTTGATTGGCTGTGCCTGAGCTGTAGTACAGCTCACACTCAGCCAATGAAGTTTCTTGAGTTCAAGCACAATATTGAATTTATTTTAACGAATCTGCTTTACAAAGCCTTACAGACAATTTCAACATAGGTCCTCAGTGATATTGACCTTGGGCTGTCGGTGTTGGGTCGTGTGCGAAACAGAGCAGCATATATAGACACACAATGTGGCCAAATATTATCAAAATCGGTGAAGAGGTTCATATGAAAAATTAAAGGTGTTACTAACGTACGTACGTACATGGACTAACGCTATATCCCCTCTTACATATCGGCGATAGGGGGAGGGGGTGGGGGGGGGGGGGGGGGGGGGGGTGGTAACAGTTGGGTTAACTGGTAAATGATGCCGTCGACGACGGAATTGTGACCGCTGTGCCTCACTTTCCACAGAAGTATGCGAGACAACAACGAATCCAACGAAGCCCTCTAAACCGCACACCAAGAAAACACATGTGATGTTATTTTATATGAGTTTCTTGGTCATTTATTTCAGGTGATAATGTCTGTTCGTGATCGCATATCACACACATATGGCTCAGAATAATCAAATGCCTGATTTACAGTGAAACCTCTCTAAGCTGGACACCATGGGGACCTCCCAGGGTGTCCGGTTTAGAGAGGTTCGACTGTACACGTATACATGTGGCAGTGACTGGAGAAATGGGGCTTATGGGATTTGTGACCAGCGTAGCTCCTGATCAATGAGATACTCCTGTCTAGCTTGATAATGATGTATATTGATCAAGCATAACAGGTGTGTCATGATGGAATGGCGAACAGTGCAGATCCTGATCAGACTGTGCGGATGCACAGTCTGATCTGGATCTACACTGGTCGCAAACACATAAGCCCCATTTCTCCAGTCACAGCCACTAATACGTTCCCGGTGAAAGTAGTCCGGCGACTCGGCCATTGTCCTGTACGTACGTTAATAGCGGCAGAATAGGAATAAACTTGCAACAAAATGCATCGAACAGACAATTAAATAACGCATACTGTACCACTCCATGCCATAATAGCTAGACACATAGTTCTAAGGAACATATTTGTAATAACAAGAGCTCCGCGGAGCAAGATGTCCCGCCTGTCGAAGTTTGATAGTACATAAGGAGCTGTTAATAACCGATGCTAAATTTCTATACTAAACATTTTTGAAGTCCGTGACCTTGGCCTTGGGATTACCGGACACCATGAACTTTCTGCGGATGATGCGGAATGTTCTTACAAATGCATGTATGAACTATTGAAACATTCCATCAAGAGAAACAGAAGTTACAATAAATTAACCCAAGCGTTAAGTTTTCAAAACTAGGCACGTGACCTTGGGGTTAGCTGGCACCATGGGATTTCAGTAGAATCATGCCGGGTGTTGCTATAGTTTACACCTAAGAAATATTAAAGCATTCCATAAAGGGAAACAGAAGTTGTAATAAATTAAACCGAGCGTTAAGTTTTCCAAACCCGGAAATTTCTAAGTCAGTGACCTTGACCTTTGGGGTTAGCGGGCACCATGAGCTTTCTGTAGAATGGTGCGGGATGTTGTTACAAATGCATGTATGGAATATTAAAGCATTCCATTGAGGGAAACAGAAGTTACAATGAATTAACCCGAGCGTTAAGTCTTAGAAACATATCTAAACGCAAACACGTAACGTTGAATGCATGTGAAAAGTAGGTCAATGAACCATGAAAACTAGGCCAAGGTCACATGGGCTCCCTCTGTGTGAGATGGTTACACCACAGTGTTGATGTATACCAAGTACATGTACGGAGGTCGTAGGACTTATAGTATTCTGAAAACTGAGCTAAACGCAAAAACTTAACGTGAAATGTTCCCGCCTACGCCGACCCGATATATATATATATACAAATTAGAACAGGATTAGAAAACAAGCTTTATGTGAAATCTTCTCCTGAAAAAAGCAACTGATTTAACTAATGTGATTGATTTAATTGCCCATACCCTGATTAAACAAGAATTCCGCCACGGAAGCGGTGTCGCGCCTGCCGAGGCATTTGACCGTAACATGACCATTGGCATGTGCTAAAATAAGCATCGCAAAAACCGTCAGAGAAGTGCATGTTTAAAATACGAAAATGGTCAAGGTTGAAGAAACCTTTTGACATAAGAAATTGGCTAAGTGTTTCCACAACCATTTGAAGGTGAACATGAGCAAGGTCATGTTAATGGAGGCATGAGTGTGTTCCAAATGCTCACATGTATCAAATGTGCAAATATTGAAGCAATCTGTCAAGTAATATTAATGTTATACTATGATGAAGAAGCTTGAACAAACTTTTTGACGCAAACAAATGACTAAGTTTTACCACAAGAAAAATGAATGTAAAAAATGTCAAGGTCATGTTAATGGCAGCATGAATGAGTTCCCAATGCTCATATGTATCAAGTGGCCAAATATTGAAGCAATCCGTCTAGTAATATTAAAGTTATACCATGATTACGAAGCTCGTACAAACTTTTTGACATTTCGGACGACAACGTGGACGACGACGATGACGATGACGGAAAAGCGGCGAATATAGTTTTATTTTATTTAAATTAATTTAACCATTGTTAAATCTTAATTCCATAGGTGGGATATAGTAGTATCGTTTCGCAACAAAAACTAGTTATGTTTCACAAAGTGTGTTTCCAGGAATAACACATTTTCAACACCCTCACCACGGTCGAACCTATAAATGGGACACGGAGATATGTATATCTGCTTAATTTTGATCGGGTTCATTATAGGAATGAATGGCCTTTTTTTGGAATTTATCGGGGTATAAACTTGCAAAAGTCGCGGGAATACTGGACGAAGGCCGGAAGGCCTCGTCCAGTATTCCCGCGACTTTTCCAAGTTTATATCCCCGATAAATTTCACAAAAATGGCATTCATTCCTTATAATTCCAGCATTTGAAATAAATTCATCAAGAAAATGTGTTTATTTTCCGTTTTCTTAAGAATTATTTTAACTGCGCCTCACGGTTATGGAAAGTAGTTCGGCGTGGGAGTTTACTAGGATATACATTTTGGACAGAGACTTGCTACGGGCCAATCAAATGTTAGGGAATTGTGTAAATGTTTTTGTGATGGAATTATTGCCACTTAACTCCGATGATAATAACTGTTCGTGATCGCAAATCATTCACGAGGTTTATAGAGGTTCTACTGTATCAGGTTATTTGAAGTGCGGCATCTTTAACTCATGCTGTATTGAGCACAGTGTAGGTCCTGATCAAACTGCGCGAATGCGCAGATTAATCTGTGGCTACGATGGCGGCTCATCTGGTAAACACCCTTCTGTCTCGCGAGTATATCATAAAACAACACACAACGACACAACGATAGATTTGGTGATTTACAACCTCGCTATCGCGTAATTACTATCAGGGAATGTCGTAAAATACGTAAATTGGGATACGCAACTTGATATAGACACATAAATATAAAATACGCATTGAAAAGAGTCGTATCGCAAGAACAGGTCAATGTTCGAATGTCAGGTTCAATGAGCGAATCATCAATATACATTTTAATCCTTATTATGAGCGTGCTATATGATCAGGATCTATACTAGTCCTAAGTAGATAACTCTAATTACATTGCATTACACTGCATTACGAGGATAAGCGTTATGACGGAGTATAGTCTTTACAAATGTGCGTTTGAAGCGTTCTTTGTTTACTTTCTACTTCGTGCAGAGTGACCTGAGAATTATGCTAATACAGTGGAACCCCTCTAAACCGGACACCCGGGGAAATATAAATGTTTACCTTATATGTGTTTCGCTGTTATGTATCTCTGATTACAATGACTTTTCACGATTGTAAAACACTGCAATGTGTCATGGAATGCTCACATGTTTGATTTACAGTGGAATATCTCCAAACCGGACACCCTGGGGACCTCCCAGGGTGTCCGGTTTGGAGAGGTTCCACTGTACACATTTTATGCGGTAAGTTTATGGTAATATTTTTTGTATCATATTATAGAATTGTCTCCCAATAACAATATAGCGAAGTATGAACGCCCTGCAGGTTTTTGGCTCTATATTTCAGTGGGCGAAATGTAAATGGTATTCTGTTATTACGCAAATGTTCACCGTTTTCACCACCGCGTGGTGTAGCGACATATTACAACCTGGAGCCCGTTTCACTAATCTTAATACGACTAAAATGTTCATAAGTGCAAATTTACGATCGTCTGGAAATTTCAATTGATGGATTTACATTTATTGAGCATAGGCTGCATATGCAGCCTATGCTCAATAAATGTAAAATCCAATAATTGTTTACGAGAAAACATTGCTAATGTGAAATTACAAGACTATCATAATTTTGCACTTACGAACATTTTAGTCGTACGAAGATTAGTGAAACGGGCCCCTGTTGCATATAAAGCGGAAAACGTGCAGCTAGATCTACATGCATACTGGTGTGGCCCAATTTACCAGGATGTGCTATACAATAATAAACTAGATGGCCGCGGCCTGCATGTCGCGCCTTAGGGCGAGACATGGACACTAAAAAAAGAGATATAGTAGACGGGAAAACCTTAAAAAATGTAAACCAACAAACTTTAACCGGACACACGGACGTACGGACAGACGGACGAACGAAAAAGTGGCGACTATATCGTGCTTTCCGCAAGCGGGTGTGACAATGATGATAAACACCCATATGAAGTTTCAAGGTAATGGGCGAAGCAGTTGCAGAGATGTAGTATAACGAAAAACTTTAACCAAAAAACTTTAACCAAAAACGTTAACCAACAATTTCAAAGTAATTAGACCTTGACATTGGGCACAGGGGCCGCACGGTAGGGGGGGGGGGGGATAGAATGAAAGTATAGACGATGATAAACACCCATGTGAAGTTTCAAGGTAATGGGCGAAGCAGTTGCAGAGATATGAGATATAGTATAACGAAAAACTTTAACCAAAAAACTTTAACCAAAAACTTTAACCGGACACACGTACGTACGTACACCAAAGTGCCGACTATATCGCGCTTTCCGCAAGCGGGTGCGACAAAAACCACAACAATCTGGGTCTCATTTCACAAAACGTGTACAAGTAAGAAATCTAGATGTATGTGGACAATTTAACATTGATAAACCACTGTAATGTGTGAAGTAAATATATTAATTCTCGTATGAACGATGTGTGTCGTACGAAGATTAGTGGAGCGGTCCCCTGTCTCTGGAATTACCTCCCTTATTGCGTCTCATTTTTCGCCGATACTGATTTCGACTACGATAATCTTCGTAAGGTGACACAAATCTCAGGGCATGCGCGGAATTTACAAACATATCGAGGCATATACGATTTTTGTCACATTCCGACATGATTTGCGGAAATTATGGCTATTTATCGAAATTTATATCGGCGATAAACGGTGATTTGTTTTATGAAATTAGCTAATTCCAGAACCGAGCCTCTGTTTATTATATGTATTCAGTACTCGGTGCCAATGAATTCGATGCTGTAGGATCTAACGAGTCAATTACCCGACCCGCCATAAAACGATATTATGGAGCGAGAAACTTGACTCCGGGTTGGTCATAAACCTCCGATATGTATCGGAACAACCTCGTTTATTGCTTGTTTAATCTGGCAGGATCTTGTAACGTCTTGATACCGATATAGCAGTACAGTAGAGTCTAATAAAACCGGACACATCGGATAATACTAACTCTCCCCTGAAGCTTATATTATTTTTGAGACCTTTCACCTACATGTACCTTTCAAAGCAAACACAAGAACGCCGCTAACGTCATGTATCCCATCGTTATTGTTGGATCATAAACATGCACATGAACTTTGAACCCGGATGACCGCTATAACGGTTTATGGAAACAGTGCAGATCCAGATGAGCCGGCTCGTACCGAGCCGTCTCATCAAGATCTGCACTTTTTGAAAGTAATTTTTGAGAGCAAAAAATACCCCCTTTTCATAAATGAACTAGTATGAAAACCAGTTTGTGACGGTTGGATTGGTTGCAAAATTAACGTATCAAAATCCAGTCTTGTTATACTTAGGGTTGAAATGGTTAAAGGTACATGCCCACTCAGTAAGCACAACATGTTCCGTATATCAGAGACTTAATCTGAGCCATATTCTGGCAAAATAAACATTTATTCACCATTACTCCACTCATTAATTGGCTTTATTATACATTTTATATCAGACTTAAATTTCCGCACTGATATCAGAGGCGACAAATGTGTTTCCTTAAAATGTTAACGAACATTACCATTTGTTCTCTGTATTTACTTTTGATGTACAATGATCATACCTTATAATCTGTCGAAATAACTTTTTGTTTAGGTGACGCATTTAATTAGTATAAATAATTAAAAAGTATCATGCCTCATTTGCATATGAAAATAGCCTGATACCTCCGCGCGTCACTATCAGTAAACTAAATATTATTAAATGATTATATCTGTATAGCGGGCACTCGTAATTTTTAGAACTGGTGAAATGGTGACACAATTATACACGTATTTAATTTCTATAAAGAACAGTTTGTGCCTACTGAGTGGGCATGTACCTTTAAATCCAATCGCTCATAGCAGAATGGAGAAACGCGTTCCCAGATCTACTAGACGGAACTTTAAAATCTACTGGACCTTGAATGTATGGCTTTCAGCTGCGCATAATTATACTTAGACAGTCCACAGAGGCGGGAATTAGCCAGTTAAACAATACCCCAGGGGCCCGTTTCACTAAACTTCGTACGACTAAGATCTTCGTAAGTGCAAATTTAGGATCGTCTGGAAATTCCAATTAATGGATTTACATTTATTGAGCATAGGCTGCATATGCAGCCTATGCTCAATAAATGTAAATCCAATCATTGTTTACAAGAAAACATTGTTAATGTGAAATTCACAGACTATTATAATTTTACACTTACGAACATTTTAGTCGTAAGAATTTAGTGAAACGGCCCCCTGGTGGGTATACTAAATGCCAACAAAATTTCCATTCTGTCATCTCTGTTAGAAGACGCTGTCACGTCGTTGGGAATTACTGTATGGGAATTTAACATGGTGAAAAAGAGCTGGTGAACCTGGTGGAGAAGTCGAGAAACGAAAACATTCGAAAAGAAATCTGGCTAGCTCTCTTGGAAATGATCTAATTAAGAAAACAAAAGTAAAATTTTGAAAATCGGTCCACTATTTCTGAAATTAGAAAAAAAAATTCCCCATGTTAAATCTCCATAGACATCTTCACTCTGGCTATGGGGATTTAACATGGGGAAACACTCGGAATAAAATCAACATTGGACCAACTTGTTTATATATACAATTTGAGAAGGTTTCGTGAAACAGACAGTATATATATATTAGACGGTAATGCCGATGTAAATTGGTCATGTTCGGTTCCGATTAGCAGAGATTTACTACTGTCTGTAGTTATACGTGTCTGTGACTGTACTGTCTGGCTCCTGATATGTGACTGTGACTGGCTGTGCAGAAATGGTGCTTATGCCATTACGGGTGTTCCATTGAGGCGCAGCCACAGTCACGTACATGAGGTGTACATGTATGTCATTTGTGGATATTCAAGCATTTGATCTCCTATCGCTTTGCTGAAGCCTAATGATGATCATGATCCAAACTACATTTTCTTTACTTGCAAGTTTATAAGGAAAACAAAGAACAACAATGATTTGACAGAATATTGACGTCATGACGTTACGTCACCTGCGCGAATGGAATACGCCGCGTCTGTACTTATGATACATGTATTTTAAACTACCATAGCAATGCGTCTCCTGTATGTAATCAAAGGACTGAAAGTCCTGAAATCCTTCGCAGTACGTGCTTGTGGAGGACACATATACTAAGAATTCATTTGTTGGAAACCAGGAGGGATGCGGAACTTTGCGGAATAGATGTATTGCGGCTTGTCAGTAGTCGAGACAGCAACTATTCAAATGGTCAGCTACATACAAGTTTCACTTGCTCAATAATTTCCCGACTATATATACTCACAGGATATATTGCTTTGTCATATGTTAGTATACACTAGTTCTGAAATATATATGCATTACCATAGTAACCATGGTAACCAATATTGGAAAACACAAAAATAGTATTTGTTGAAACTTTTTGAAAATCAATGCAATACACCCGAGTACTGTTACCATCTTGCAATACACTTAACATGTGAACGTTTAATACTATTGGTTGTCATGGCAACCATTTTAATATTTCGCACACAAAATCATATATACTCTATTTAAAATCGAGTATATTCGTCGAATCAGTATACATTATCAATGCTGCAAACACAATATTTATCTGGACAAACATGATTGTTCAAAGTAATTTCACCTTGACCTTGGACATGAAGGCCACATTGGTGTATTACATGTATGAAATGAAAATATGGATGATGATAAGGAAGTATATGAAGTTTGAAGTCAATCTGACTTACGGTTGCAGAAAACGTTAAGGCAAATCGTACGGATGCAAATGTCTAAGTAATTTGACCTTGACCTTGGAAAAGAAGGCCGCATGAGTGTGGTATGGAATGTAAATATGGTGGATGATAAGGAACGTATATGAAGTATTTGAGAGGTCCATCCGACTTTCCGTCACAGAGATAATGGGTACCCAAACTCTTTAACGTGGACGGACGGAATTACGAACTATATACCCCTCGACATACTTTGTATGCCGGGGGGGGGGGGGGGGTGGGGTGGGGGGGGGGGCGGGGGGGGGGGGGTACATCTATAGTTTTGTATACACAGTTTAAACTTTATATATTTTACAACAATTACAAACAAGAGCGAGCAGTCATGCATGGAACACGACAGGTGACATATGTCATCAGTCCCTTTTTTCCTGTCACAGTCATAGCTCAGGAACTAGACTAGTGACATATGTCATCATTTTCTCCTGACACAGTCTCCTAAATTTAAAATTCATATCATTTTCCAATTCAAATATGAATCCTCAGCGATTTGTAACCCGGAGGATATAACAACAAGAGCTGTAGGAGAACAGCATAGCTCGACTACCAGGGTTGTCGAAGTACACATAGCTTGACAAACAAGGTGGCTGCGGCCTGCATAAAAACCTTAACCATGGTTGACTAAAAAACTGAACCAAGGGAAATTAAGTAAGTAATTCAAGGTTAAATGTAGGTCATTGACAGATATAGGTCAGGGGTTATTGGTGTACATCACTAGGAGATGAAGTTTTCCAAGTATGGTTGCTGTAGGCCCAGGAGTATTCCATATATAAGCTTGACTAAAAACCTTAACCAAGGGGAAATAACTAAGTAATCCAAGGATAAAAGTAGGTCAAGGTCAAACATAGGTCAGGGATTATTGATGTACATCACTAGGAGATGAAGTTGTCCAAGTATGGTTGATGTAGGCCCAGGAGTATTCCATATACAAGCTTGACTATAAACATTAACCAAGTAATTCAAGGTTAAATGTAGGTGAAGGTAATATATAGGTCAGAGGTTATTGATGTACATCCCTATGAGAAAAAGTTATCCAAGTATGGTGTATGTATGCACAATAGTATTCCATATACAAGCTTGACTAACAACCTTAACCAAGGTTGACTAAAAACCTTAACCAAGGGGGATTAACTAATTAATTCAAGGTTAAATGTAGGTCAAGGTGAAATATAGGTCAGGGGTTGTTGATGTACATCACTAGGAGATGAAGTTGTCCAAGTATGGTTGGTGTAGGGCCAGGAGTATTCCATCTACAAGGTTGACTAAAAACCTTAACCAAAGAGAATTAACTAAGTAAGTGAAGAGGAAATGTAGGTGAAGGTCAAATATAGATCAAGGGTTATTGATGTACATCCCTATGAGAAAAAGTTGTCCAAGTATGGTTTTTGGAATGCACAATAGTATTCCATGTAGAAAGCTTGACTAAAAACCTTAACCAAGGTTGACTTAAAACCTTAACCAAGGGGCATTAACTAAGTAATTCAAGGCTAAATGTCGGTCAAAGTAAAATATAGGTCAGGGGTTGTTGATGTACATCACTAGGAGATGAAGTTGTCCAAGTATGGTGGGTGTAGGGCCAGGAGTATTCCATATACAAGCTTGACTAAAAACCTTAACCAAGGAGAATTAAATAAGTAATTGAAGAGGAAATGTAGGTCAAGGTCAAATATAGATCAGGGGTTATTGATGTACATCGCTATGAGAAAAGGTTGTCCAAGTATGGTGTCTGTATGCACAATAGTATTCCATGTACAAGCTTGACTAAAAACCTTAACCAAGGTTGACTAAAAACCTTAACCAAGGGGAATTAACAAGGTATTTCAAGGTTAAATGTAGGTCAAGGTCAAATATAGGTCAGGGGTTGTTGATGTACATCACTAGGAGATAAAGTTGTCCAAGTATGGTTGGTGTAGGGCCAGGAGTATTCCATCTACAAGGTTGACTAAAAACCTTAACCAAGGGGAATTAACTAAGTAATTCAAGAGGAAATGTAGGTCAAGGTCAAATATAGATCAGGGGTTATTGATGTACATCACTATGAGAAAAGGTTGTCCAAGTATGGTGTCTGTATGCACAATAGTATTCCATGTAGAAAGCTTGACTAAAAACCTTAACCAATGGGAATTAATTAAGTAATTCAAGGTTAGACACCACCAAATAGTTTTACTATATAATTTAACCGAATGCCATCCAATAAGGCCAGTCTCTCCTACTTTCACTATTCGTATGGATGCTGTGGGACCCACTTGTACATGACCTGCAGCCAGTCTGTACTGGTTCTGCATGAACTAAACAATAGGTTCACTTACTCCTAAGAAAGAAAAATCCAACCTTGTCATATCCTCCAATATTGTTTACATTTTTTGGCCACGGAAACTCCGTTTACATCAAGTGACCAACAGGGGTCAGTGTTTTTTTTTCTTTTATAAATGCTACAAATATGCTGAAAACTGGTGTTGAAGGCACCCAAAATGTTCCTCAAGTGAAACTGGGTAGTAATGGATCAAGATTTGCAAGCAAACGGTGTCTGTGACCTCAAAACACCCGCACTATTTTTTTATACCGGACTACTTTTGCATACACCCTGGGCGGTTTCGCACCATTTGGTGTCTTCTAACCTCAAGGTTAAATGTAGGTAAAAGTCAAATATAGGTCAGGGGTTGTTGATGTACATCACTAGGAGATAAAGTTGTCCAAGTATGGTTGGTGTAGGGCCAGGAGTATTCCATCTACAAGCTTGACTAAAAACCTTAACGAAAGAGAATTAACTAAGTAATTCAAGAGGAAATGTAGGTCAAGGTCAAATGTAGGTCAAGGTCGAATATAGATCAAAGGTTATTGATGTACATCCCTAGGAGATGAAGTTGTCCAAGTATGGTGGGTGTAGGACCAGGAGTATTCAATATACGAGCTTGACTAAAGACCTTAACCAAGGAGAATTAACTAAGTAATTGAAGAGGAAATGTAGGTCAAGATCAAATATAGATCAGGCTTATTGATGTACATCCCTATGAGAAAAGGTTGTCCAAGTATGGTGTCTGTATGCACATTAGTATTACATGTACAAGCTTGACTAAAAACCTTAACCAAGGTTGACTAAAAACCTTAACCAAGGGGAATTAACTAGGTATTTCAAGGTTAAATGTAGGTCAAGGTGAAATATAGGTCAGGGGTTGTTGATGTACATCACTAGGAGATAAAGTTGTCCAAGTATGGTTGGTGTAGGGCCAGGAGTATTCCATCTACAAGCTTGACTAAAAACCTTAACGAAAGAGAATTCCATGTACAACCAAGGTTGACTAAAAACCTTAACCAAGGGGAATTAACTAGGTAATTCAAGGTTAAATGTAGGTCAAGGTGAAATATAGGTCAGGGGTTGTTGATGTACATCACTAGGAGATAAAGTTGTCGAAGTATGGTTGGTGTAGGTCCAGGAGTATTCCATCTATAAGGTTGACTAAAAACCTTAACCAAGGAGAATTAACTAAGTAATTCAAGAGGAAATGTAGGTCAAGGTCAAATATAGATCAGGGGTTACTGATGTAAGTCCCTAGGAGATGAAGTTGTCCAAGTATGGTGGGTGTAGGGCCATGAGTATTCCATATACAAGGTTGATTAAAAACCTTAACCAAGGGGAATTAACTAAGTAATTGAAGAGGAAATGTAGGTCAAGGTCAAATATAGACCAGGGCTTATTGATGTACATCCCTATGAGAAATAGTTGTCCAAGTAAGTATGGTGTCTGTATGCACAATAGTATTCCATGTACAAGCTTGACTAAAAACCTTAACCAAGGGGAATTAACTAAGTAATTCAAGAGGAAATGTAGGTCAAGGTCAATTATAGATCAGGGTTATTGATGTACATCACTAGGAGATGAAGTTGTCCAAGTATGGTGGGTGTAGGGCCAGTAGTATTCCATATACAAGGTTGACTAAAAACCTTAACCAAGGCGTGATGGTGACGCCGACGCCGACGCCGACGCCGGGGTGACAACATAAGCTCTACTTATTCTTCGAATAGTCGAGCTAAAAACGTCCTACTTTCACTTTCATTTCATCTACACATTCAATTTTAATTTATTAGGTAAATGATGCTGAAATATTTATTTAAATTAATATCTAATTATTTGAATATCCTTTTTTTAATTCATAATACAAATAATCTAGAGATAATCATTATCCTTATTCAAACTCAAGACAACGTTTCCTTTGTGAAGTGTATCGTACTGTATATGCTGTGTAACGTCAAGTCGCAAGACTGTCGGCAGCGTATGCGCTAACACACACGACGTGTAATTATCAAAAAATTGCTAGCAACTCTTTGGAATGTTTGGATTTCCGCGCGAACAGTTTTACTAAATTCATTATAGATTAGTTGATTTTTTAAGTAAAATGGACACTGATTAATAATATCGATGGCTCAAGATTATTAAAACAGTATGTAACTGTCAAAAAACAATGTTTCTGCTTTAAACATCATTTCGCTGTCCAATGTCGGATTTTATCGAGCCATTGACCTATGTAAAGTTCATAATGTAAGCTTTAATCTGATTGGTCATTTAAGAAAAACGTCACAGGGAAATCCCGCCCCCTACTATATCATTGCGCAAAATATCAACATACATAACACAGAACTCATATTAATACATAACAGTTAATAGTTTATAAATTATACAAAAACTTTTACAATAACACACATATAGCACAAACTAGATGGCCGCGGCCTGCATGTCGCGCCTTGTGGCGAGGCATGGACACTAAAAAAAGAGATATAGTATAACCAAAAACCTTAACCAAAAACTTTAACCAAAAAACTTAACCAAAAAACATAACCAAAAACTTTAACCAAAGAACTTAACCAAAAACTTCAAAGTAATTTGACCTTGACATTGGGCACAGGGGCCGCACGGGAGGGGGGTAGAATGAAAATATAGATGATGATAAACACCCATGTGAAGTTTCAAGGTAATGGGCAAAGCAGTTGCAGAGATATAGTATAACGAAAAACTTTAACCAAAAAACTTAACCAAAAAACTTAACCAAAAACTTCAAAGTAATTTGACCTTGACATTGGGCACAGGGGAAAAACTTTAACCAAAAAACTTTAACCAAAAAACTTAACCAAAAAACTTAACCAAACAACTTAACCTAAAACTTCAAAGTAATTTGACCTTGACATTGGGCACAGGGGTGGCCGCACGGGGGGGGGAGGGGGGTAGAATGAAAATATAGATGATGATAAACACCCATGTGAAGTTTCAAGGTAATGGGCAAAGCAGTTGCAGAGATATAGTATAACGAAAAACTTTAACCAAGAAACTTAACCAAAAACTTTAACCAAAAAACTTAACCAAAAAAGTTAACCAAAAACATTAACCAAAGAACTTAACCAAAAACTTCAAAGTAACTTGACTGGACATTGGGACAGGGGCCGACAGCACAGCAGGTGGGAGTTGCTGAATGAAAATATAGAATGATGACTACACCCATATGAAGTTTCAAGGTAATGGGCAAAGCAGTTGCAGAGATATAGTATAACGAAAAACTTTAACAACAAACTTTAACAAAAAAACTTAACCAAAAACTTTAACCAAAGAACTTAACCAAAAACTTTAACCAAAAAACTTAACCAAAAACTTTAACCAAAGAACTTAACCAAAAATTTCAAAGTAATTTGACCTTGATATTGGGCACAGGGGCCGCACTGGAGGGGGGTAGAATGAAAATATAGATGATGATAAACACCCATATGAAGTTGCAGAAATATAGTATAACGAAAAACTTTAACCAAAAACTTTAACCAAAAAACTTAACCAAGAAACTTAACCAAAAACTTTAACCAAAGAATTTAACCAAAAACTTTAACCAAAAAACTTAACCAAACAACTTAACCAAAAAACTTAACCAAAAACTTTAACCAAAGAACTTAACCAAAAACTTTAACCAAAAAACTTAACCTTACAGCTTAACCAAAAACTTTAACCGGACACACGGCCGACTATATCGCGCTTTCCGCAAGCGGGCGCGACAAAAAGCAAACAACGCATGTAGTACGCTGAAACGGTAAGATAGCTCGCTGTTTTACTGTTGTTGAACTACTTTTTTATGGCGTAGTACCGCGTGTTTTTCTAAAGTTAAACCAGCAAACAGTGACACTGCGACCCCCACTTAACTCATTAGCATATCTGCAATGACTGAGAATTTTGATATAGTTACTAAATCCGAGCTCGGATAATAATACCATGGCCACTTGCATGAAAACGACAAGATCCGGATATAACTAGAAATTGATGATTGTCCACAAACGCATGTGTATCTATCTCCCGGTCGACAGGCAGCCACGAAAACAATAACGGGATATAACTAATTGAATATGTTAGTAAGAGTTGTCGTTCTTGCATGAAACACACCTTTGGGTCATGGTTTATGCAAGTGTGAACTATCCTGAACATCCATAGTATCCCCCACCTTCCCGACCGACCTTCAACCCAATTCATCAATCAATCATTCAACCGCTATACAATGTATGTACGTGGTTAACAATTAGCATATACATCCAAGCGGGACATGCTACAATATTACATGCACGTCTGAGAGCGTGTCTGGCGCTAGATGGCTGCTCGTCTGATATTGGGATTGATAATATAACAATATTTGGCGTATGATCATGCTTACTCAATTATACGGCGCTCTTGTTATTTGATGTAGCTGTGAGAAACTGAATTAATGTAATACTCGCGGTAATAGCAGACATGACGTGAATTATATGTGTCGCTGTGACTTGAGAAATGGGGATTATGGGGTTGTGGCCTGTGTAGCTCCTGATCAAATAGCACACTCCTGTAGCCTGATAATGATCAATATTGTTTGTCAGAAGCTCAACAGTTGTTCCATTAATGGAAAGGCGAACAGTGCAGATCCGGATCAGACTGTGCGGATGCACAGTCTGATCTGGATCTACACTGGTCGCATAACCCATAAGACCCATTTATCCAGTTACAGCCACATACCAGTTTTCGTCAGAGACGTCAAGAATGTCTTTCACACAAAACAGCGATCAGCGTAAACCCTGATCAGACTGTGTAATCCCACTTACTGATCAGGGTGTGCATTGGTCGCAATCCCAAAAAATATCAATATAGTTTACACGTCTCTTATGCCATACCATTGTAGTTGCGAACAGTAACTCTGGAAATCTACTCGCGTACCGTCCGTAGTCAGACTACGGGCGGTACGGGAGTAGATTGCAAGAGTTACTGTTCACAACTAATACCATTGTAGGTCAATGCATCCGCACCGTCTGATCGGGGTCTGCTCTGTTCGCCATTACACCAATGAAACAACATTCACTCTTCTAACAGGAAATATATATCGTCATTAGACAACAGGAGAGAATTTCACTAAACTTCGCACGACTAAACTGTTCGTAAGTGCAAAATTATGATAGTCTGTAAATTCCACATTAACAATGTTTTCTTGAAAACAATTATTGGATTTACATTTATAGAGCATAGGCTGCATATGCAGCCTATGCTCAATCAATGTAAATCCATCTATTTTCCAGACGATCCGAAATTTGCACTTTAGTCGTGCATTTTAGTCGTACGAAGTTTAGTGAAACGGCCCCCAGGTCATAGAGTGTGTTGGTTGAGCAGGAGCTACACTGGTCGCAAAAGCCATAAGCCCAAAATGTCAGGGTCACAGCCACAAATAAAGAAAGCCAAGCGATTCTTTATCATAATCGCCGAACACGACTACTAGTGCTATACCACTGTCGGTTTCACGAAATCTGCGCAAATATTATAGCTATATACATATAAATTGTTTTTTTCGCAATAAAATCAATATTTGACATAATTTCAACTTGTCATGCTAGATAACCTCATTTTTGCAAATTACTAAAAATCTTCATACGAACATTTTTATAGAACGAGTGAGTGAGTGAGTGAATAGGGTTTAACGTCTGCTTTTCTGACATAGAGGTACAAGCCTCAGGGAGTCTACACGCAGACGGGTCAACGGGGTCGTGTCCCGTATCCACCTGTCCGAGGGGGGTAAATCCCAACTTCAGAACTCAATATTTACAATCAAAATATATATTCAGTCCTGAAATTAGAACAACCTGATCTGGTGCCAGGCCCTCGCCACACCAGCATCATTTATCCCATCCCCTAAAAGTAATAGGATTAGCGCTAATCTTACTTTTATATATGGGGTATAGCCCGACTCAACTCTCACATACAAGAAAGCCAAAAATGTACATGAGGGCCCTATCCGGTATAGTGGGTTCCGGAAAGTATGAACCCAATCGTTAAGCCAGTTTAGTCGCCTTTTACGACAAGCAATGGCTACTGCAGCACTATTCTCAGGATCAGTTGATCCCGCCCCGGTGCCGCCTGCACGGGGCTTTATAGAACGAAGTTTAATGAAACGAGTCTCAGACGCTGAGTTTATTGTAAAACTATTTTCTCACATTTTTTTCAACAGCTTTCGTAACTAATTTATACACATAAATGGTATTGCACACCGCGCCAGTTTAAAATGTTTCACGTCGAAAGACGCACCGGTTCCTGCGAGATGTCACTCAGCTCTACTTACAAGGTGTATGATCCAGTGGTACTAACAACAACAACACGTACCAATTCAAAGTACGTATTCTTTTATAGTGTCCTTATTACGTAACGGATTTTGATGAAATATGGGGCATCAAACGCGTTTGGTGGTCTCTTTATTTTCGCCCAAACGTCTGTCGTTTTTGCGAAGAATCGATTTCCGTGTCGATTCTTCGCAAAAACGACATAAGTCTGTGCCAAACTACTACACTACCACCAAATGCAGCTCATGAAGACGTGTTTGCTGCGCCATATTTCATCAAAATCCGTTGCAAATTAAGGAAAATATCAAATAATACTTACTTTGGAGTGGGCGGCGTTGTTGTTGTTGTAACCACGTGATCATACACATTGACTTAGAGCTATCGCATAAACGCATTTTTCGTCAAGTTACTAGACGAAAATATGTTATGCAATGTCTTCTGCATGTAACTAAATGGGAATTCGTCAGGAATCCGGCGTCTTTTTCGGCGTGAATCAGTTTACGCCGGCGTTGAGTGCAGCACCAATGCCACTACTTTGTGGTATACTTTTGTTGTGGCCATGGCAATATGTTTTAATATACATGTATATTGTCACAAACGACTGTCTAGTATTATCTGAAAAAAGTATTTAAAAGGGAATAACATGATCGTTATATTGTTTGGCCTTATCTGGACCGCTGCAGTGTTATCTGGAGCCGAGAGGAGCTATTATTTCACCCATCCATCATGATTCCGCCGGATATGGAATATATTCCCATAGGCGAGCAGGAGATATTTGCTCCGATTGTTCTAGCGCCTACAACGTGTGTATCTAGTTAGTGTACGTGTCCGGGAAATGAGTACTCGAAATTTGTCGCTCGCCGAACACTTTGGGTATAAGCTACTCCCACTAGGCCGGTACGAGTTGGCGAGTTAACTGAGTACAAGGCATATGCACTTCACACTAGCCGAGTTTGCGAGTGATAGTGAGCGTTCATTTATCAGGTAAATAGCTTTGCATTGTTGCATTGGTCTAATAAATGACTACAAACTGCCCTATCCGGCATTGGCTACTATCTATTTATCTATTTCTTCTATCTATTTATCTATTTCTACTATCTATTTCACAAAAGCTGCCCAAATTTTACGGCTATATAGACAATGCATAAACAATATTTTTGTTGATAATGTTACATTTTATCACAATTTAAGAATGAGCCTTCTTTTTATTTCGTGAAGTTTGGTCAAATATTGATTTTATTACGAAAAATTTATTTCTCTATGGAAATTTAACATTGGGGAAAAAAGAGGTAGAGGAGTGTGGGAGTAAGATGTCTATGGGGATTTAACATGGGGAAATTGTTTTTTCGCAATAAAATCAATATTTGACCAAATTTCACGAAATAAAAAGAAAGCTCATTCTTAAATTTTCCTTTAATTTAATATTATCGAAAACAATATTGTTTTTGAATTGTTTATATGGCCATACAATTTGGGCAGCTTTCGTAAATACACATATCCGGGTCAGAACTACTTACGCCGACGTTCCGTTGGACGAACGGTAGCACGTGATGTTACCGGATGACGTCAGTGAAATTCGTAACGTAAACGAGTCCGCGTAGTATTTTGATATCAATGTTATCAGGCTCGGTTCGGAAGCAGTATGAATAATTGTGTCACTATTCCACCAGTGCCCGCTATACAGATATAATCATTTCGTAGCATTTGTTTTACTGCTAGTGACTCGCGGTGGTATCAGGTTATTTTCATATGCAAATGAGGCATGGCATTTTTTAGTTATTTATACTAATTAAATGCGTGACCTAAACAAATAACATTCTCGACAGATTATAAAGTCTGATCATTGCACATCAACAATAAATACAGAGAATAAATAGTAATGTCCGTTAACATTTTAAGGAAACACGGTTATCGCCCCTGATATCAGTGTGGAAATTTACGTCTGATATAAAATGTATAACAATGCCAATCAAATACGGTTGGTAATGATGAATTACTGTTTATTTTGCCACTTGTAATTTTTAGAACTGGCGGAATAATGACACAATTATACACATATTGAATTCCTATATAAAGAACAGTTTGTGCCTACTGAGTGGGTATGTGCCTTTAAATAAAACAATTAACACATATTGGCAGGATTAGCGCAGGCAATTATGTATCAGTTACATCCGTGTATTGTGCGTAGGCACAAATCGAATACAAAACGAAGCAATAACAAGATGTATGATCACGTGGTACTAACAACAACAACAAGTACCGATTCAAAGTACGTATTCTTTTATAGTGTCCTTATTACGTAACGGATTTTGATGACATATGGCGCATCAAACGCGTCTTGTTAATGCATTTGGTGGTCTCTGTATTTTCGCCCAAACTTCTGTCGTTTTTGTGAGGAATCGATTTCCGTGTCTCTCCGACACGGAAATCAATTCTTCGCAAAAATGACATAAGTCTGTGCCAAACACCCTAGACCACCAAATGCAGCTCATGAAGAAGCGTTTGATGCGCCATATTTCATCAAAATCCGTTACATATTAAGGAAAATATAAAATAATACTTACTTTGGAGTGGGCGACGTTGTTGTTGTTGTAACCACGTGATCATGCACCTTGAATAACCACATTGGTATTTTCCAATGGTTTCATGTATAAACAAAATTATAAATGTGTCTGTGACTGGAGAAACGGGGCGTATGGGTTTTTGCGATCAGCGCAGATCCAGATCAGCCTGTGCATCCGCACAGTCTGATCAGGAACAGCACTGCTCGCCATTCCATCAATGGAACACGCGGCATGCTTCTAACAAGCAATCTAGATCGTTATCAGATTACAGGGGCCCGTTTAAACTAAACTTCGTACGACTAAAATGTTCGTACGTGCAAGTTTAGGATCGCCTGAAAATTTCAATTGATATATTTACATTTATTGAGCATAGTATGCATATGCTCAATAAATGTAAATCCATAAATTGTTTACAAGAAAACACTGTTAATGTGAAATTTACACACTATCATAATTGTGCACTAACGAACATTTTAGTCGTACGAATCTTAGTGAAACGGCCCCCTGGAGTGTGATATTTAGCCAAGGGCTATACTGGTAAGAACTCCCATAAGTCACATTTATCCAGTCACAGCCACACATACGATCGGACAATGAACCGACTAATCATGACAATTCCCAAGTCATAATGCTAATGCAGAAACAGTTAATATAAATTGTGATGAGCAATGACAAAATAACAAGGGCTTCGGTACGAAGCTAATCCCATCGCCGGCAGCTTTGATCAGTGCTCCAGATAAGGTGCGTATTTGCTTAAATACCCAATTAAAATTGCCAAAAACCCAATTGAAATCAGAAGTAGCGAGTATCAGAAAGCAATGAAACATTTGTGGTATCTTGATCATGTTACGGAAAAAAATAAACAGACCACAAATATAGCATATTTTTCTTATTTGTCCATGAAAACACACCTTGGTATTTCATTAAAATTGTCTCCAAGGAGACAATTCTAATGAAATACCAAAACATGTTTTCATTTAGAAGCAAACTATTCAATAATTGACCTCTGCTGATGTGTAAACAGTAGTGTGATTTTATTTTACCCAATATTTTTTTTTGAAATACCCAATTGCTTCCGAAATGATGGAGTGACAATACTCAATTACTAATTCCTTATCTGGAGCCCTGTTTGATAATGATAAAAACCTACTTTACGCATTTGCCTTACATACAAGGCAAAGATAAGTCCTCAGTGCCCTTGAGACTGGGCAGTCGGATGTGGGTAGTATGCAACACAAAGCACCATCCCTAGACACACATTGTGGACAATATTATCAAGATACGGGAAGTGGTTTATAACTTATTGAATGATGAACGGTGTTACTAACGTACGTCGTACGTACTCACGCACGCACACACGTACGCACGTAATGCAATGACGCTATATAGCCCCTCTTACCTATAAGCGAGAGGATAATAATGTGAATCAACACGTCCCGTAATGGTAAATAAATGAGTATTTTATCCTAAAAAAATGCAATTTAAAAAATGAACGAAACAAATATGTCTGCATATATTTCAACCTGGAATTTAACGTATAATGTCACTGAAACGCGCAAGCTATTTAGAATCAATTAAAATACCAGATCGCGAAAGAAAGGTTAATCGTTTCGACTTCAAGCTGTTCCAAAAGATCTCCCTAAATATTTCATGCGACGAGGTGCAGAAATCCCGATAATGTGCATACACGTATTTCTCGCTCTATATAAGGCCGGGCCGCCTTGTCGTATCGCCGTATTTTGTCGACATTCATTTCGAGAATCTGTCACATTTTCCGTAAATGACGTGGAAAGTTGACACAAAATCCAGAGCTCATGCGGAATTCTATTCTGCATGAGCTCTGAATTTTGTGTTAACTTTCGACACCATTTACGGAAACTGTGACTGGTTTTCGAAATCAATATCGACGAATAGGGAGTTAATATCAGAGGTTGGTCCATTGTAATGCCAGTATAATACACTTGTAAAATGCTTTAATTGAAGTATCTCTGAATCAATTTTCCTCTAGTTGTAGTATATCATATCAATGACACTTGCCTTGTTTGGCGAAAACTCCCCGAGTAAAACTGTGCGTGTTTCGTTAATTGTGTGTTTTTTTTTTATTTGCAACGGAATTGGCTAATACATTGCATGTGATTCACCGGCTGAGAAAAAAAAATACTGACATTAAGTGAAAGTGAAATAAAAGGGTTTAGCGACATAGAAACAGCCAATATTTATTTCTGCTATACCGCTTATATATATCTTTTTAAGGGTAGGCATTGGCTCGCAGACCTTCCATGCCCGGGCACATGAGGCCAGAAAATGTTTCAAGCCAAAAATGACCGTTGGCCCTTTCCGAATTCATTATTAGCTGCAATACAGTCGAAATGTGTGCTTTAAAGTAAAATTGCTATATATAATACCGCTTTAAGTAAGTATACTATGCATACTATAAAGAAGGCGATCGACGGCGAGTTTCTCATGCATGAAGGTCAATGTCATCGCAGTCAAGGTCACCATAATGACACTGGGTGGGTAGGCATGAGTGATGGAAGCTAGTCATAAAGTTTGGAGATTTTCAACATATGGACACCGACGCTAACGCCGGAATAGTGACCGCTATGTCTCCTTTTCCATGGAGTTAGCCACTTTATTTCATCGACCTCTACACATTTGACATTACTTAATTTATTTTATTTAATTTCCTATCAGCAAAATTCACAAAAAAAAATCTGGATGTCGAGAAACGTATGTGAAGAAAATGGAAACTTGAAACAAATAATATCCATGGGTAGTTGCGAAGGTAACTCTTGCAATTTACTCCCGTACCGTCCGTAGGCTACGGACGGTACGGGAGTAGATTGCAAGAGTTATCGTTCGCAACTAATGTAGAGGAGTGGGCGGAGGAGTACTGCAGTAAATATTTGGTATTTTGCCAGTTTACGGCTGACATTTGCCGGAATAATAAATAATGTAGGATACGAGCGGATGTACATGCAGTCATTTAAAACTAGATGACCGCGGCCCGTATGTCGCGCCCGCCGGGGTTTTGATAGTATATCTATGCCACAAAACTTTAACAAAAAAAACAACAATTTATACAACAACTTTAACACGGACGCTGGCGCTGTCAGCAAGCGGGCGCGACAAAAATAGAATATAATGAAGTTATATAAAATGATAAAAAGCATAAATGTATCACCATGGCTTCCTTATAACAATTGTACGTCTATAATCAATACGAATGGAGTGATTAACTGCCGCTTGTTACCTCTTTTTCACCATTTCCTAAATGAAAAAGAAATTACAAGATCGCAGTTGTTAAGTTATCTCCCTGGTTGTATAGCGGTTTTGACCGTTATTGATTTGGAAAATCCGCCATATTTTCCGTAAATGACGTAGAAAGTTGACAAAAAGTTCGGAGCTCCAGTGGATTGTATTTCCGCATGTGTTCTGAAATGTATGTCCACTTTCGACAATATTTGCGGAAGTAATCGCAGTTTTTCAAAATAGATCACGGCGGAAAACAGGGAATTAATACAGATGGTAATTTCTGAGCAAAACCAATTTAATATTGTTTAATGGCGTTTTACTGAAATTTGTAAACATGATATTTTGGATAATTGGAAACGTGATATGCAAGGACGCTAGGCTGTTCATGTTGTCTACCATCCCCAATAATAATTTAACCCATTTCATGTCGGGGTTCCCCATTTTGCCAATAGAAAAATCTGATTATAATTCTCGTAACTTTCTAAAAGTATATGGTGTGGCCACCATTTGAACCGTCTCATCGAGACGGTTCAAATGAGTGGTCACAACATATAGTTTCGATGAGAAATGAGAAAATTTGCAGATTTTTTTTTAGAAATTTTTATAACCCATATATGGGTATTTCGCGTGGGATGGGTTACATGTACTGGCAATTCTGTTTCACAATGATGTCTCAGGTACTGAAAGGAATACGTTGACTATTTGTAGGGATTTTAATTACGTAGGAAACGAAACTACTGTCTGTTGCACGTTTTGCTGCCGACGAACTTTTGTCCATTAAACACATGAAATCTAAAAAATATTTAAAAAATAAGTACATTTTCATCAATAACAAAAAAGTCACCCTCCCCCAAAAAAATGACTTGATGAAATTCCATCAAATATTGATTTTATTGCGAAAAAAAAAGATTTTCCTATCAGAATTTAACATGGGTAGTCAATTTCTAAAATTGTTAGTTTTTTGATCCTTTTGGATCAAAAAACGAAAATTTTTGAAAATTGACTCCGAAACCTGGCGAGATAGCTTGAACATGATGTAACTAAGAAAACAAAAGTTAGAATTTGAAAATCGGTCAACAAATAAAAAGACATTTTAAAAAAATCTATTTTTAGCCCCCATGTTAAATTCACATAGGAAACTCGTTTTTTCGCAATAAAATCAATATTTGATGGAATTTCATCAAATAATTATTTTTGGGGAGGGTGACTTTTTTGTTATACAAAAAAGTACTTACTTTTAAATATTTTTTAGATTTAATGTGTTTAATAGCCAAAAGTTCGTCGGCAGCAAAACGTGGAACAGACAGTAATAGGTATGTAGTAACATAGAACACACGACCGGGTATGGAAAGTGTTCGAGCCAATTCCCACCCTTAACTATACTCCGAATCGAATAGAAAAACAGGCGGATTCCTAATTAAGCCTGTATACGTGTACAGACTTATCTAATTTTAAATCAATGACATTGGTGGTGACATCACAACTTACGTGACGCTTCAGAAACACCAAAAGCACGTTCATATGGAACGCACACTCTACAAAACTCAAATAATTAATTCTAGCTCTAAATAATTAGAGCTAGCATTAAATATTATTACTTGACACTAAATAATTTGGAGCTAGGTCTAAATATTTAATCCTAGCTCTAATTATTTAGAGCATATAATTATTTGAGTTTATGCAGATTTTACATTCCTGTAATTAGAGCTAGCATTAACTATTTAGAGCTATCATTACTTATTTGAGTGTATGTAAAGTTGGTGATCCTGGAACGCCGAATCTACATAAACTCAAATAAGTATTTCTAGCTCTAAATCATTAGAGCTAGCATTACATATTTAGATCTAGCATTAACTAGATTGGTCAGTAAGCGAGGCTTACGGAATACCCCCTGTGTGGGCCCAGGTACCACTAAAATATGTAAAGATGTCCAAGTGTGTGGGTTTGGACCTTGATTCTGGGCTTAGCGGGAGCGGCATGAATGTGAATTTGTCACAGGGTGGTAGAGGTCCATTGGAGCAATGTGTGTGTGAAACGTGAAGCAAATCCGAGCAAGGAAATAGAAGTTATAACCGATTTCTCTGATGTTAAGTTTTGTCACAGCATGATAGTAGAGCCTTAGAGGAATGCATGCATGAAATATTATAAGAATTTTCGATGAAAGAAATAGAAGCTATAACATATTTCTCTGATGTTAAGTTTTGTAAAGAGACTAAGTATGTGACCTTGACCTTGGGATCAGCGGGGGTTGGACGGTCGTAGATTTGTCACAGCATGATAGTACAACCTTAGAGGAATGCACGAGGGAAATATGAAGAATTTTCAATGAAGGAAATAGAAGTTATTTCTCTGATGTTAAGTTTTGTAAAGATACCAAGTATTTGACTTGACCTTGGGATCAGCTGGGGTTGAACGGTCGTGGATTTGGCACAGCATGGTAGTAGAGCCTTACAGGAATGCATGTGTGAAATATTAAGCAGTATAGATGAAGGAAATAGAATTATGCTATAACATATTTCTCTGATGTTAAGTTTTGTAAAGAGACACAGTATTTGACCTTGAACTTGGGATCAGCGGGGGTTGGACGGTCGTGGATTTGGCACAGCATGGAAGTAGAGCCTTACAGGAATGCATGTGTGAAATATTAAGCAGTATAGATGAAGGAAATAGAATTATGTTATAACATATTTCTCTAATGTTATGTTTTGTAAAGAGACACAGTATTTGACCTTGAACTTGGGATCAGCGGGGGTTGGACGGTCGTGGATTTGGCACATCATGGTAGTAGAGCCTTACAGGAATGCATGTGTGAAATATTAAGCATTTTAGATGAAAGAAATAGAAGTTATAACAATATTTCTCTGATGTTAAGTTTTGTAAAGAGACTAAGTATTTGACCTTGTCGTTGGGATCAGCGGGGGTTACTCGATCATGGATTTGGCACATCATAGTAGTGGAGCCTTACAGGAATGTATGTGTGAAATATTAAGCATTTTAGATGAAGGAAACAGAAGCTATAACAATATTTCTCTGATGTTAAGTTTTGTAAAGATACTAAGTATTTGACCTTGACCTTTGGATCAGCGGGGGTTGGACGGTCGTGGCTTTGGCACATCATGGTAGTAGAGTCTTACAGGAATGCATGTGTGAAATATTAAACATTTTAGATGAAGGAAATAGAAGTTATTACAATATTTCTCTGATGTTAAGTTTACGGACGCGCGCACACACGCATGGACCGACGGACGGACACACGGACGTTCTCGCGAATGGATACTTATGTGACCATTTGTTCTTTAAAAAGGTGTCACATAAACGGAATAAGTGTCACATAAATAAATTATTCGTTAGTTTTTTCTATTAGTTATGTTACTAACCCTAACCTTTAACAAGTCCATCCCTATGTGACATAGTCACGTAACTGCCAATTCGTGTGCCCACGGACGGACGGACGGAACGGAAGGTCGGACGGACGGTACGGACGGACGGCCAACAACGGACGGACGGACGGACGGACGGACGGACTCGTTGCGAGGGGTACAATTATTGAGTTTATATAGATTTTGCGTTCCTGGAACATCATCCCACATCATCCAACGGATACGAACAGTGGAAGTAAGAGAGACTGGCCATATTTGGCGGAATCGGTTAAGCTATATAGGAAAACTATTTGGTGAGTTCGTAAATAAAATGAATTATTAACCATCAATCCCAGAAAAACTAGTATTCGCAAAGGTAGTTTTTTCAGTAGTACAAACATTTTTGTTTTACAATTAATTCACCGGTAAGTGTCCAACAGTAGTTATTTTTCATTGTGTGTTACAAACATTTGTTTACAATTACGTTATCGATAAGTGTCCAAGGTCACATGCTTGTCCTGGTAGTCATGGCCACGGGTACCATGGTGATACAAATGAAGCAGTGAGCCATTACACGTGTATGTGACAACTCGTAGGCTCTATAAATGAATGACAAACATAATCAGTATGTCCACAGCTCCAGTTAAGGTGCGTAATTTGGAGGTAAATTTCTTATTTCTCCATCAAAAATGATAAGTTGGGAGTGCTTTAGAATCGTCTCAATGAGACGATTCTAAAGGACTCCCAACTTGCCATTTTTGATGAAGAAATAGCAAAATTTCACCCCAATTTGGTCAAATTACGCACCTTAACTGGAGCTCTGATGTCATGTGCAACCAGCATTGTTAATAGTGACACATTAGACATGTGTATTTGTGCGATATCTCATGAACAATATTTACAAATTTTACGACATTTACCGAAAAAGAAGTCGACTGTTGACGAAATTTACATAGCAAATGCGGAATTATATTCCGCATTTGCTACGTAAATTTCGTCAACTTCCAACGTCATTGACAGAAGATATCGCTGTTTTTGTAAATATTTCATGAAATATCTCGCATGTCAACCAAAGCAAGTACACAATCAGATTGCGTGTCTCATAAGTATGTCATGTATTATTCTATATGTATGGATGTATGAACGTTTAAGAATTAAACATGTTAAAGGTAATTCCCACTCAGTAGGCACAAACTGTTCTTTATATCAGAGACATCATCTGGGACATTTTCTGGCAAAGTAAACATTCATTCACCATTACCCCACGTATTGATTGGTATTATTATACATTTTATATCTGACGTAAATTTCCATACTGATATCAGGGGCGATGACCGTGTTTCCTTAAAATGTTAACGGTCATTACTATTTATTCTCTGTATTTACTTTTTTTGGATGTGCATTGATCATACTTTATACTCTGTCGAAAATATTATTTTTCAGGTGACGTATATAAGTAGTATAAATAATTAAACTAGATGGCCGCGGCCTGCATGTCGCTCCTTGTGGCGAGAGGCATGGACATAAAAAAAAAGATATAGTATAACGAAAAACTTTAAGAAAAAAACTTAACCAAAAACTTTAACCAAAACAATTAACCAAAAACTTTAACCAAAAAACTTAACCAAAAACTTCAAAGTAATTTGACCTTGGCATTGGGCACAGGGGCCGCACGGAAGGGGGTAGAATGAAAATATAGATGGTGATAAACACCCATGTGAAGTTTCAAGGTAATGGGCAAAGCAGTTGCAGAGATATAGTATAACGAAAAACTTTGACCAAAAAAATTAACCAAAAAACTTAAACAAAAAACTTAACCAAAAACATTAACCAAAGAACTTAACCAAAAACTTCAAAGTAATTTGACCTTGATATTGGGCACAGGGGCCGCACGGGAGGGGGGTAGAATGAAAATATAGATGATGATAAACACCCATATGAAGTTTCAAGGTAATGGGCAAAGCATTTGCAGAAATATAGTATAACGAAAAACTTTAACCAAAACATTTAACCAAAAAACTTAACCAAAAACTTTAACCAAAAATCTTAACCAAAAACTTCAAAGTAATTTGACCTTGACATTGGGCACAGGGGCCGCACGGGAGTGGGGTAGAATGAAAATATAGATAATGATAAACACCCATGTGAAGTTTCAAGGTAATGGGAAAAGCAGTTGCAGAGATATAGTATAACGAAAAACTTTAACGAAAAACTTTAACCAAAAAACTTAACCAAAAAACTTAACCAAAAACTTTAACCAAAGAACTTAACCAAAAACTTTAACCAAAAAACTTAACCAAACAACTTAACCAACAACTTTAACCGGACACACGTACGTACGTACGCCAAAGTGCCGACTATATCGCGCTTTCCGCAAGCGGGCGCGACAAAAATATTATGCCTCATTTGCAAATGAAAACAGCCTGATACCACCGCGCGTCACTATCAGTAAAATAAATATTATCTGTATAGCGGGCACTCGTATGTTTTAGAACTGGTGGAATAGTGACACAATTATACACTTATTTAATTCCTATACAGAACATTTTGTGCCTACTGTGTGAGCATGTACCTTTAAGATATATAATAATTAACCTAGCGGCAATTACATGTAGACTATCTCACTGCGTAAATTTCTAACAGTGTAGCCCATGATCAAACTGGACATCAGCGGTCTACGCAGGCCCAAGATGCCATGCGGTACATTTTATTGAACTTCCCTAAAGTGTAATTAGAATAGATGAGAGTAGAAACGTTCCCGATATGTAACGTAATAAGCACCATCAATTATTGTCGAGTTTGCATGGTCATCAATTGCTACGAAAGTGCAAAAATAAATATGCAATATTTCTGGATAATGGCCTCCTAAAAGCATAATTACCAGGGTGATATCACTTGTGAGACAAAGCAACGTTAGGCGACATAGCAATAACAAGAATTGGCCATTCATACTGTCTGTTTCACGCAACCTGCCCACCGTTTACTGATATATAATTCCAGCACAAAAATATTTACACAATTCCCTAACATTTGATTGGTCCGTAGAAAGTCTCTGTCCAGAATTTATATCCCAGTAAACTCCATGCCGGACTACTTTCCGTATCCGTCAGGCGCAGTTAAAATACTTTTTAAGAAAACTGAAAATAAACACATTTTCTTGATGAATTTATTTCAAATGCTGGAATTATAATGAATGAATGGCCTTTTTGTGGAATTTATCGGTGATATAGACTTGGAAAAGTCGCGGGAATACTGGACGAGGCCTTCCGGCCTTTGTCCAGTATTCCCGCAACTTTTCCAAGTTTATACCCTGATAAATTTCACAAAAAAGGCCATTCATTCCTATAGTAACGGAATAAATTTTCGATAAGATTACATTTTGATGAGCCTTCTTTTTATTTCGTGAAATTTTGTCAACTATTGATTTTATTGTGAATAGGTTATTTCTAGGAAGTATGCTAATCATAGTAACGGCAATGCGTTATTTCTATGCAACTGGCTATATGATTTTAACGGCAACGAGTTATTTCTATGCAACATGTTGTATGCTAGTAACGGCAATGCGTTATTTCTATGCAATTGGCTATATGATTTTAACGGCAACGAGTTATTTCTATGCAACAGGGTGTTTGTTTGTTTGTTTGTTTATTGGTGTTTAACGGCCTATCAACAGCTAAGGTCATGTAAGGCCGGGCAAACGGGTTCGATCTCGTTATAACCTGCTGCATTGGGGGGGGGGGGGGAATTCCAAAATCAGAACTGAATATTTACATCGAGAAACAATATATTCAGCCCTGAAATTAGAATAACCTGACCTGGTGGCAGGTCCATACCACACCAAAGTCACTTGGCCCCTTCCCCTAAAATAGGATTACGAATAATCGTAATACTCACATAAGGGGTATAACCAGATTCAACTGTCACATACAAAATGCCAAAGACGTATGTGAGGGCCAAAGCAGGTCTCCAGTCGGAATTCCGGTAAGGATGAACCCCGGTCGTTAAATTACCCATCGCTTGCACCCACCTTCCACCCACTGCAACAGGGTGTATGATAGCAACGGCAATGCGTTATTTCTATGCAATTGGCTATATGATTTTAACGGCAACGAGTTATTTCTATGCAACAGGGTGTATGATAGTAACGGCAACACATTATTTCTATGCAATTGGCTATATGATAGTAACGACACTGCGTTATGTCTATGCAACTGGGTGTATGATAGTAACGGCAATGCGGTATTCCTATGCAACTGGCTACATGCTAGTAACGGCAATGCGTTATTTCTATGCAACTGGGTGTATGATAATAACAACAACACTTTATTTCTATGAAAGGTATCCGTGTTTATAAAACCTTCAGACCTCGTAATCAAATCATTGTGGCTAGGCTCGGCCAATCAAAATGGTAGATTACGAGTTTAATGCGACAGACAGGCCGGAGATGCCATGCGGAACATTTTATTGAACTTTCCTAAAGTGTAATTAGAATAGATGAGAGTGGAAACTTTCCCGATATGTAACGAAACAAGCACCATCAATTATTGTCGAGTTGGCATGGTCACCAAACCATCTCTGGTGAGGCAAAGCAAAGTTAGATGACATCGCAATAACGAGAATTGGCTATTCATACTGTCTGTTTCACGCAACCTGCCCACCTTTTACTGATATATAAACAAAGCAAAAACATTTTTTTTATAATATTAAATTTTGATGAGCCTTCTTTTTATTTCGTGAAATTTGGTAAAATATTGAATTTATTACGAATAGGTAATTTCTAGGAAGGATGCTAATCATAGTAACGGCAATGCGTTGTTTCTATGCAACTGGCTATATGATAGTAACGGCAACGAGTCATTTCTATTAAACTGGCTACATGATAGTAACGGCAATGTGTTATTTCTATGCAACTGGCTATACGATAGTAACGGCAATGCGTTATTTCTATGCAACTGGGTGTATGATAATAACGGCAACACGTTATGTCTATGAAAGATATCCGTGTTTATAAAACCTTCAGATCTCATAATCAAATCATTGTGACTAGCCTTGGTCAATACAAATGCTTGCTTACGATTTCAATGAGACAAGCCATGTGTTTTATACCTACGAAGATGTGCATGAGAAACACTGTACCATAGGCTGCGGAACCGGGAAATTATTGGGTGGGGCAATCATGAGGGCCCAATGTTGGTATGTGGGTCCGGGGGCATGCTACCATGGAAAGTTTTGAAATCTACGAGGCGTGAAACACCATTTCCTGCATTCTCAGGGCCCTGTCTTGAGTGCCCAAACGACCCGATGTTGCTAGGAGGGTCCCAGGTCATGCTGCCCTGGAAACTTTGAAATCTAAGAGGCGTGAAACGTCATTTCCTGCATTATCAAAGTTTGAGGATGAGCAAATGTGCTTTATTACAGAACTATTGAGAGGGACAGTAGGCTTCCCCCAACAAAATTATTGGGGGGGGGGGGGGGGGGAGGGGGTGGCCCCGCCTCACCACTTCCGCCGCCCCTGTGTATATGTATTTATCCCGTCAACTATGTTGCTACTAGACGTGAAAAGCAGGTACGTGTATTTTTTCTCGTTCACGTCTAGTAGATACGTCATTATGTATGACGTTACGTCATTATGTGAATGACGTAACACGATAATCTTGTCGCTTCAGAAGACAAACTTATGAGGCCACAAATGCATTTTTAGAGACATTTGAACAACTTTGATGTGGTTAACGGGATAAATGCTCGGCAAGCCTCGCCCATCCTGATTTCTCAGCCTCGACAGATATTTATTCACGTTCATGACACTATACTAATATTCTCTTTGTATATGCAGATGCGATAATACGAAACAATCTAATACCGGACCTGATACCCGTTTCACTAAACTTCGTACGACTAATATGTTCGTAAGTGCCAAATTATGATAGTCTGTCAATTTCACATTAACAATGTTTTCTTGTAAACAATTATTGGATTTATATTTATTGAGCATATGCTGCATATGCTCAATCAATGTAAATCCATCAATTGAAATTTCCAGACGATCCTAAATTTGCACTTACGAACATGCGTACGAAGCTAAGTGAAACGGGCCCCTGTAGCCTATTTCACCAACATTTCAAAGTATACTTATCTTGAGGGAATAAAATCAATTTAAGGATAAATTTATTAATTTTTACTATACTGAATTTACTACATGATCACAGCTATTTTGGCTGTGATAATGTAATAAATTCAGTATAATAAGTCTGCATATTTTTAATCATCAAATATATGCTGTCGTTAGTTCTATATGAAATAATGCATTTCGGGAAAAATGAATGATTAGTCCCTTAAAGTATACTTAGCTACATATTAAATTATACTTTGCAATTTTGGTGAAATCGGCTGCTGGACTAAAGTCACCGTAGCATCGTGTACAATTGGCTATTTTCGAAATTCCATTAAGATAGAGATAATGTTACATCCGGTCCGCGTCTTCTGGAATATTGAATATCGGGCCATGTACCGCGGCCACAACAACGGCGATAATTATAGAATATAGATTACGAAATAATGGTACACACGGATTCAGGCCGCAAAGTTAATGTGAGTTTCGTATTTCTGTACGAGGGGATTAGGAAAAGAAGAAAACAACTATGTATACCATTACTCTATAATTCCAGCACACAAATATTGACACTATTCCCTCACATTTGATTGGTCCGTTGCAAGTCTCCGTCCAAAATTTATATCCCAGTAAACTCCCACGCCGAACTACTTTCCGTAACCGTCAGGCGCAGTTAAAATAATTCTTAAGAAAACGGAAAACAAACACATTTTCTTAATGAATTTATTTAAAATGATGGAATTATAAGGAATGAAGGGCCTTTTTGTTGAATTTATCAGGGATATAAACTTGGAAAAGACGCGGGAATACTGGACGAGGCCTTCCGGCCTTCGTCCAGTATTTCCGCGATTTTTCCAAGTTTATACCCGGATACATTCCACAAAAAAGGCCATTCATTCCTATAGTGTATGTTGTGTTTCAAAATAACACGCATTCGCGCTGTTTCCGGTGCTATATATACATGTACACTACCACCTGCGTGAATCTTGCCATTATCTAGCATTTATTTACTTCAAAATACTTTATAATTGCACTTGAAACAACGCAGCTTAATTGACTGAGCTTCAGTTGTAGCACAGCTCAGGTCCAGACAATCAAATTGCTTGATAGAGAGTTGGTATTGGCAATACAGTGCAACCTCGCTACAACAGCCACCAATGGGAAGACGCAAAACTGGCTGTTGTAGAGAGGTGGCTGTTGTAGGGAGGTTAATGCTGAATTAAATATTGTCATCCGCTGTTTATTAATTTTCTTCGATAATTCTTATCAAAAACATGATTTGGCAACATTTTAGAATCATTTCCTTTGGAAAACATGTTTCTATTGAGAAAGAAGGCAAAAGCAACAGCAGACGACAATTTTCGTGCTCAGCAGTCTAAGGGTTACATGTAGATATAGTGGAAATCATCCATTTGGGATATAAAATAGCGGCTGTTATAGAGAGGGTGTTGTTGTAGAGAGGTGGCCGTTCGGGGAGGTTCGACTGTAGATGTTCAGAAATGTTGATAAATTGGGCAAGATTAACGCAGGAGTTTGTGTTTATGTAACATTGCGCCCTGGGGTGTTGTTGTAGAGAGGGTGTTGTTGTAGCAGGAGTTTGTGTTTATGTAACATTGCGCTGTTTATGTAACATTGGCCCGGGTGTTGTTGTAGAGAGGGTGTTGTTGTAGCAGGAGTTTGTGTTTATGTAACATTGCGCCCTGGGGTGTTGTTGTAGAGAGGGTGTTGTTGTAGCAGGAGTTTGTGTTTATGTAACATTGCGCCCTGGGGTGTTGTTGTAGAGGGGTGTTGTTGTAGAGGAGTTTGTTGTTTATGTAACATTGCGCCCTGGGGTGTTGTTGTAGAGTTGTTGTAGCAGGAGTTTGTGTTTATGTAACATTGCGCCCTGGGGTGTTGTTGTAGAGAGGGTGTTGTTGTAGCAGGAGTTTGTGTTTATGTAACATTGCGCCCTGGGGTGTTTGTTGAGAGTGTTTGTTGTTTAGTAGCCAGAGTGGGTGTGTATTGTAACATTGCGCCCTGGGGTGTTGTTGTAGAGGGTGTTGTTGTAGAGGATTTGTGTTTATAACATTGCGCCCGTTGTTGTAGAAGGGGTGTTGTTGTAGAGAGTTTGTGTTTATGTAACATTGCGCTGTTGTTGTAGGAGGAGTTGTTGACAGGAGTGTTTATGTAACATTGCGCCCTGGGGTGTTTGTTGTAGTGTTGTGTTGTGATGTCTAGCAGCGGAGTTTGTGTTTATGTAACATTGCGCCCTGGGGTGTTGTTGTAGAGGGGGTGTTGTTGTAGCAGGAGTTTGTGTTTATGTAACATTGCGCCCTGGGGTGTTGTTGTAGAGGGGGTGTTGTTGTAGCAGGAGTTTGTGTTTATGTAACATTGCGCCCTGGGGTGTTGTTGTAGAGAGGGTGTTGTTGTAGCAGGAGTTTGTGTTTAGTATTGCGCCCTGGGGTGTTGTTGTAGAGGGTGTTGTTGTAGCAGGAGTTTGTGTTTATGTAACATTGCGCCCTGGGGTGTTGTTGTAGAGAGGGTGTTGTTGTGTTTAGCAGGAGTTGTAGTTTATGAAACATTGCGCCCTG
Source organism: Conchocele bisecta (assembly GCA_029237695.1). Lineage (NCBI taxonomy): Eukaryota > Metazoa > Mollusca > Bivalvia > Lucinida > Thyasiridae > Conchocele > Conchocele bisecta. The sequence continues at coordinate 10,909,142 of CM055281.1, forward strand.
GGGTGTTGTTTGAGAGGGTGTTGTTGTGGAGTTTGTGTTTATGTAACATTGCGCCCTGGGTTTGTTGTTGTAGAGTGGGGGTGTTGTTTTGTAGCAGGAGTTTGTGTTTATGTAACATTGAGCCCTGGGGTGTTGTTGTAGAGAGGGTGTTGTTGTAGCAGGAGTTTGTGTTTATGTAACATTGCGCCCTGGGGTGTTGTTGTAGAGAGGGTGTTGTTGTAGCAGGAGTTTGTGTTTATGTAACATTGCGCTCTGGGGCCCGTTTCACTAACCTTCGTACGATAACAATGTTCGTACGAAGATTTCTACGAATGTGCTTCTCACATTAACGTGTTTCTCTAATATGGCTATTCTTGTACCTATGGGTTAATTCCATTGAATGCAGCACATCCACGAAAGATTTTCCCAAAATCGGCTGTCGGAACAAATGCTATTGTGGATTCTAATTTTGCACTTACGAACAGCTTAGTCGTACGAAGTTTAGTGAAACGCGCCCCATGTAAGCAGTGTCATTGATTGTACTTAGACAATTCTGGAAGTCGGCGTGACGTATCACTGGTCACGTGACCCGATATGTTTGGGGATAAATCGATACATTTTTCCGTCTCAAATACATCATTTTTATGCCAGAATATTTCAAATTTAGAACTACGAAAATACTAAATGGTGATAAGAATATTTTTTAATGGCCATTTATCATTATAAATCTGCATTTAAATTTGATTTAGCGATTGAAATTTAGTTGTTTGAAGTGATCAAAAATGATTAAATTATCTAGGAAACGGGTCAGATTATCCCCGGCGCTCCTCGACAGGGGAGATAATTATAATTTGCAGGTGCGCGAAATGGACGAATTCCGACTTCCAGAATGCAATACATCCAGAATGCCTGTCATGAATCATGCAGGGATTCCGCTGGGTAAAATAAAAAGATCGCCACTTCAAAAAATCTTCTTTTTTTTTTTTTTTTTGATTTTTTTTTCGAAAATTGTAATTTTTTATCGCCAATTGTTTATTTTTATCGCCAATTGCGAAAGTGGCGATCGCCAGCGGAATCCCTGATCATGATGTAATATCATAGTTATTACACGTGAACTCGTTGACTGTTTTCATAAGAAACGAGGCTATGCCTCGTTTCTTACGAAATCAGCCAACGAGTTTAATAAATATCATGTTAAATCAACACGACTGTTATATTGAACGCCAGTGTTTATGCAGTACGTTAATGATCGTGTTACATGAATCATGATTTAACTTTCTTAACTATTTATTGGAAATGATTCTGAAGTGCTGTCAAAACATGTTTTCTTGACAAATAAGGCAATATATAAAAGCAACAGCGGACGACAATTGTTGCGTGTAGCGGTATAAGGGTTAACCAAATGACACGATAGCTAATTCATTTTCCATATTGTCCACATAACCGATCGTTTGTATGTACTGTCTACTGAGGAATCACAAATTGCAGCGCAATTATATTAAGAGTTCTTCTTGTTGCACACGGATGCACTTCATGCATTTAATAACAAGCAACGGGTTCCCTGTTGGTATCCGCTACGTCAAATCCGGTGAATGATACGATAAGATTAACACTCCATCAATATTTGCCGTTTAAAATAATATTTTCTGTCTGTGCCAGCCGCATTAAATCTGCAGAGACATACTCGGATAAGTCAGTTATTGGAGTAGTCAAAGGGTCATATCATTTTTTTTTGAGAAACTATACAACATAACAAGAGATGTAGGAGAACAGCATAGCTCGACTACGAGGGTTGTCGATGTACACATAGCTTGACAAACAAGGTGGCCGCGGCCTGCATAAACACCTTAACCAAGGTTGACTAAAAACCTTAACCAAGGGAAATTAAGTAAGTAATTCAAGGTTAAATGTAGGTCAATGTGGCCGCGGCCTGCATAAAAACCTTAACCAGGTTGACTAAAAACCTTAACGAAGGGAAATTAAGTAAGTAATTCAAGGTTAAATGTAGGTCAATGTCAGATATAGGTCAAGGATTATTGATGTACATCACTAGGAGATGAAGTTGTCCAAGTATGGTTGGTGTAGGGCCAGGAGTATTGCATCTACAAGCTTGACTAAAAACCTTAACCAAGGAGAATTAAGTAAGTAATTCAAGAGGAAATGTAGGTCAAGGTCAAATATAGATCAGGGGTTATTGATGTACATCGCTAGGAGATGAAGTTGTCCAAGTATGGTGTTAGTATGCACAACAGTATTCCATGTACAAGCTTGACTAAAAACCTTAACCAAGGGGAATTAACTAAGTAATTCAAAGTTAAATGTAGGTTAAAGTCAAATATAGGTCAGTGGTTGTTGATGTACATCACTAGGAGATGAAGTTGTCCAAGTATGGTGGGTGTAGGGCCAGGAATATTCCATATACAAGCTTGACTAAAAACCTTAACCAAGGGGAATTAATTAAGTAATTCAAGAGGAAATGTAGGTGAAGGTCAAATATAGATCAGGGGTTTTTGATGTACATCGCTATGAGAAAAGGCTGTCCAAGTATGGTGTCTGTATGCACAATAGTATTCCATGTACAAGCTTGACTAAAAACCTTAACCAAGGTTGACTAAAAACCTTAACCAAGGGGAATTAGCTAAGTAATTGAAGAGGAAATGTAGGTGAAGGTCAAATATAGATAAGGGGTTATTGATGTACATCACTAGGAGATGAAGTTGTGCAAGTATGGTGGGTGTAGGGCCAGTAGTATTCCATATACAAGCTTGACTAAAAACCTTAACCAAGGCGTGACGGTGACGCCGACGCCGACGCCGACACCGACGCCGGGGTGACAACATAAGCTCTACTTATTCTTCGAATAGTCGAGCTAAAAACGTGTTTTCATCATGGCCCTGTGTAAAGTGGTTTATTACACTCTTGCAAATTATTTGCACGTGTTTCGCTGTGAGAGAAAACCAGTAATCAACTCCTTACAAATAATACACCGTGAAGAGAACACCCGTAATTGTACGCCTGTTTTCTTGGAAACCACGAGCTACCATGCAAAATGTATATTTTTTATTAGTCAAAATAAAATTATTTGAAAACTTGGAAAGGGTCTCGACTAATCTAGAATGTTAATGTGATTGAACACATTCCAAACGTGCACTCAAATATATCTGGCTCATAGAAACAGCTGCGTAATTTCGATTTCAAAAAGTTTACATGACGTCACATTTGACGTCACACAACGTAACGTAAAAACGCGGGAAAACACGTCATTGTATAACTATCCATGCGCGCATCACAATTCATTGATTATAATCTCAAAAATAGACTAAATGTGCATACAAATCCGCCGTGGAAGTGTAATAAATAGGATATTCTATCGTACATGTTTAAATAGCGGAAATAATACACTCGTGTCAGTCGGCGTCCGTGCAAGCAACTCGTTCGCTACGCTCACTCGTTGCTTACGCGGAAGCCGACGTACACTCGTGTATTATTTCCCGCTATTCAAAATGTACGATGGAATATCCTCTATTTAATTGAAGACATATAGCTATACTACGACCGCTAATTCTTTTTCAGGATTTAAAAAATAAATAATATAACAAATACAAATGTGTTTTCATCATGGCCCTGTGTATAGTGGTTTAATATAGGAATGAATGACCTTTTTGTGGAATTTATCGGGGTATAAACTTGGAAAAGTCGCGGGAATACTGGACGAAGGCCGGAAGGCCTCGTCCAGTATTCCCGCGACTTTTCCAAGTTTATATCCCCGATAAATTCCACAAAAAGGCCATTCATTCCTTATAATTCCAGCATTTGAAATAAATTCATCAAGAAAATGTGTTTATTTTCTGTTTTCTTAAGAATTATTTTAACTGCGCCTGACGGTTACGGAAAGTAGTTTGGCATGGAGTTTACTGGGATATAAATTTTGGACGGAGACTTGCAACGGACCAATCAAATGTTAAGGAATTGTGTAAATATTTTTGTGCTGGAATTATTTGAAAATATATGACGATACTAAGATTGCTCTGTTGTCTCAATTTTCACCGACATCGGTTTTTCTATCTTTTGCAACAAGATAGGAAATCCGATCAGCGAAAGTTGTTCTTATAATTCGAATTGACGAGCATACATTGTGACAGCGTCAGGCATCACGGGACTGTTGACAATAAAAAAAATTGACCGCTTTTCTGAGGGCACCGAGTGACTTATAAAAATCACCGCCTCTCGCAATCAGTTAAGGAGGCTCTTGCGACAAATGTTGAAAAATACTCGCAAATGAAGTACACATCGCGCGCCACAATAAAAATGCAGCAACCGCATCAGATGTGTATATTTATTGTTTTACAAAGATACCCCACCCACCTATTTTGGTCAGACATTTAAACACAACTAAATTTGTTGGAATTGTTTTCATGAAGATGTCAAGCCTCACAAAGTCAAGAAATATTCATAAACCCATTTTTCTAGACACACTGGTGTAACTTGCAGGGTCGGTACTGAAGTATATAGAAAATATTCCACCCCTTTTTACCACTAGCTGCTCACTGTCCCGTGAGACCTCAGTGCCTGATACAGCAATTCGATGATATCTGGCGCTGTGTATCCACGCAACGCATAGCTAGTTGCCTTGATATCACGTTCATCAGGGGCCCGTTTCACTAAACTTCGTACGACTAAAATGTTCGTAAGTGCAAAATTATGATAGTCTGTAACTTTCACATTAACAATGTTGTATTGTAAACAATTATTGGATTTACATTTATTGAGCATAGGCTGCATTTTTAAATATTTGTTTCATTTGTGGACCGATTTTCAAAATCTAACTTTTGTTTTCTTAGTTACATCATTTTCAAGCTATCTCGCGAGGTTTCGGAGTCAATTCTAATTTGTTTTCGCTTTTTAATCCTTTAGGATCAAAAAACGAAAACATTTGGAAATTGACTCACCATGTTAAATTCACATAGGAAAATCGTTTTTTCGCAATAAAATCAATATTTGATGGAATTTCATCAAATATTTTTTTTTGGGAGGGTGATTTTTTTTGTTATTTTTGAAAAAGTACTTACTTTTAAATATTTTTCAGAGTTAATGTGTTTAATGGCCAAATGTTCGTCGGGCAGCAAAACGTGGAACAGACAGTAGACTAGTATTCTCTATAAATAGAGGATCTCAAACGAGTTTCCATCATACTAGTGTAAGAGTGAAACGAGTCATACACAATGTATGCACCGATCCTCGGGCGATGTGCATACAATTGCTGAGGTTTTGTTTATCACATGACCAAGGTGCATGATCACGTGGTTACAACAACAACAACGTCGCCCACTCCAAAGTAAGTATTATTTGATATTTTCCTTAATATGCAACGGATTTTGATGAAATATGGCGCAGCAAACGTGTCTTCATGAGATGCATTTGGTGGTCCAGGGAGTTTGTCGTTTTTGCAAATAATCGATTTCCGTGTCGGAGACATCGATTCTTCGCAAAAACGACAGAAGTCTGGGACCACCAAATACAGCTTAACAAGACGCGTTTGATGCGCCATATTTCATCAAAATCCGTTACGTAATAAGGACAATATAAAAGAATACGTACTTTCAATCGGATGGATTCTGGAAGTTTCAGTACTTGTTGTTGTTGTTAGTACCACGTGATCATACACCTTGATGACTTCACACACCAAATATCACAACACTTGAAGATATCCGATACGGTTCAGTGACGAGACGCCATTGACTGTTTTCGCATCGCGCTGAAAATCTCCCCTGAGAAAAATAGTTTTAATACTAGCAATAAATATATTATAAATATGCCATAGTCTGTGTTCCCATTCGTTTTAAGGACTTCATATTACCGAATGTGAGCGCATTTTAACAATTGTAGTGATTTTAACGAGACACCGATGCTGGTAATGACGTTTAATATAGGGTTAACTGTGTTGTAATTTTGACATTTGCGGCGTATATCAGAAAATGATAGATCGGAGCCATTAAACATGTTTTCCGACCTATCATTTTCTGATATACGCCGCAAATTTCAAAATTACAATGCGGTTAACCTATTTCTAATGCACTCCTTTACTACTGGCGTAGGAATACACATTGAAATAATTTGCGACCGTTCATCAACAATGATATACCTGTAATGTATGACCATCAGCCAATCAGATTGCGTGATATTTATAGAGTGCATTAGAAAATATCATGACGTCAACGTCAAAACATCGTTGCTTTTCCGCCATTAGGGACGTCATTTGGGACGCCTTAATTGTGTTCGTTTGGCATAACGTTGGCGCATAATACTAATACGTATATGGCGATGCGGCCAGCCTATCAAATTCGCTGCAGGTGTTATTACACGTGTGTCATATTACATTTATGAAATGGGTTACAGCACGTCATAACAAGGTTTTCATGTGAAAAATATCCTTATCAGGGAGAACGAGTTCGCTACCAGATCTGGGGCTGGACCGGCTGGATCTGCCATAAGCTCCATTTCCCCAATCATCGTCACCTCTAAGACAAGTCAATTATTTTGTACCTAAGAAGACGTGCATGAAAAATATCTACAAAATGTACGATATTTTCCGTAAATTATGTCGAAATTTGGCGAACTGTTCAGAGCAAATGCGAAATAGAATTCCGCATTTGCTATGAACATTTCGCCAACGTTCGATATCATTTACAGAATATATTTTACACGAACAATCGCACATCTTCATAGGTAAAACACCACATGGCTTGCCTCATGTAAAACATATTACATCATACTTTGCATAACCTAATATCGATCATTCCCTGCCTGATATGTTTTGCCCTGACCAACCGTCAAATATCATCATCATATAGGATAACAATGTTACGACTGAGTCTCCATATATCACATGCACTCACACTCACCTTTTTCACGGTCTTATATACCGACTTCTTATGATAGGAGAATGAAATAGCTAGGTTAAATTAACCGCCTCATTGCCTCCTTCATGTAATGCACATATTTCGACTGTATGGCAGATATTAGTAAATTCGGAAACAAACGGGCCAACGATCAGTGGCCTGTCATTTTTGGGCTCACATGCCCGGGTTTGGAAGGTCCTCGAGCCAATTCCTACCCTTAAATATAAGATAAAAAAAAGAAAAAAAAGAAAAGCTTGCCTCATGTGATAATGTCATGACGTAATACAATAGTCAGAGAGTGTCCAAAATTATTTCTACATTTAGCTCTCGAATGTTGAATGAGGTTTTATTGCAGTGTAGCACGTTACATATAAAGTATATTAAAAATTACAAATATGATGGCATGGTCTTGAACTCGCGAACAATACAAACCCAGGGCGACACCCGCAATTCTAACTAGCGGATGAGGGAATGGGAGGTGGTGGGGTAGGGCGGGTGGGGGATGGGGCTGCGTGGGGCTGACAACATAAATAATTAAATGCATATACAATGTAACATGCAACAGTTCGAACAAATGCCCATTCATCTTAAATAACGTATGTAGTGAATTTGAAGGTAGAATATATATTATTACAGAAAAATAAATAACTACGTAATTGTAGGGACCAGTGGAACACAGTGGCTAACTACAGAGCTCCAGTTAAGGTGCGTAATTTTATCAAATTTGGGGGCAATTTTGTTATTTCTTCACCAAAAATGGCAAGTTGGGAGTGCTTTAGAATCGTCTCATTGAGACGATTCTAAAGAACTCTCAACTTACCATTTTTGGTGAAGAACTAAGAAAAAATACCTCGAATATTTGGGCAAATTACGTATCTTAACTGGAGCTCTGTAACTCCACGAGGGAGTTAGGTCCTTTCTTCCACTGACCCATTTAATTGTCTAACTATTCTACATCGTTTTCTGTTTTAATACGTGTTAATATGTCGATCCCGATATCCCCCAGCTTTGGCTTCAGCTCGACATTCAACGAGAAATTCAAGTCGGTGCATATCGAACTTCGCTGTCAGAGTCAACTTCACACACACCGGCTTAATGACAATAGTCCCCCCACTATCACCAATCGAAAATGAGCGGTTATTGTGTAGATAAGTGTGATAAATGCCTTATCTACATGTAGATAATGGACGAAACTTGTCTTCATACAGTACAGTCATTGAGTGTTTGGGGTTGAGTATGTGTGTGTGTGTTTGTGTGATGGTGAGTGAATGAGTGAGTGAGTGAGTGGGTGGATTTTGTGTTTTGGGTGAGTGGGTGGGTGCTCAATACATGTAAATCCATCAATTTGAATTTCAGGCGATCCTAAATTTGCACTTACGAACATTTTAGTAGTACGAAGTTTAGTGAACGGGGCCAATGGACAACAGTCGCGCCAATGGCAAACCCAATTAGCCCTGTTTTACCGTGGCTGGTCAGTGGTCATGCATGTTGGAATAAGGTCGCTTTGCCCAGGTGGTGGGCTAAATGATTAATACGGTAACCTATATCGGTCGCGGTACCATGGCCATTAATGACCGATATCGGGTCGATCAGCGTTAACTCTTTATCCCTATATCTGGAACAATTTCCGGACTCTTCGAATAATCAGAAAAGACGTACACCAGCGCATGCGCTAATCTTGACGATATTTGAAAATGTGCTTTTTTATATTTGTTGAAAAAAACATCTCATTATTTCGTTTATTTCTCCAAAAATGTATCTGTTGTTACCACTCATTTGAACCGTCTCTTCGAGACGGTTCAAATGAGTGGTAGCAACATATACTTTCATGATGAAATAAAGAAAATAGAATTTCCCCGGTTTCATACAACTATACTTGTATAGGAATAGTCTAAAAATCATTTTGTGACCATTGGATTGGTCGGAACATTAGCATATCACAGTCCATTCCAGTTCCTTAGGGTTGAAAGGGTAGATAAGTATCATGTCGATTTAGGAGTTAGCCATGCACTGTAGAGCCGACTATTGTTCATCAACGACTAGCGTTCACGTGTATAATTAAGCCGGGGAAAACAACCATTTCTGAAGCCATTTAACAATTACTGTGCGTCGTTGAACAACTTGACAACTTTCAAAAAACTTCTCCACCGCTGAACATTACAGTGGGGTCAGCGTGTAAGTGCACACACGAACGAACACGACAGGTTGGAACCAACCTTTCGTGTTCGTTCGTGTGTGCACTTACACGCTGACCCCACTGTAGTCGTGGTCAATAGTCGTTACAATATACATACATTGGGCACATTGACTGAGGATGTGTATGTATATATTGATGGAGAAAACTAATTATTTGTGTATTTGTACGTGAAAGTATATATAATGTAACCATGATAACGTACACGTAATCTGAATCGTCTTGCCGAGACGCTTCGAATGAGTGGTGTCACCATATATAATTACATGTACCTAGTAAGGTATTATATTAGAACAAAAGTTCTTTATGAGCCTACATGTTTTTTTGCAACTTTTGAAAGTGAAATCAGAATCGCTATTGAACGGAAATCCAGGGGCCCGTTTCACTAAACTTCTTACGATACGAACTTTCGTACGTCTACGATACGTTTCTTACGAACTTCTTGCGAACTTCTTACGTGCGTTTCACTAACATGTTCGTGCGAAATTTGTTAAGTTACGAACTTCTTAAGAACTCTTCAGTATTGGAAATCCATCAAGCCCTTTGAATGTAAACTTCCGATCCGACTTTGACAAACAGACGACATGCTGAAAACCAGGAAAGTGAATTGGACTGACCAACATTCTTTGACAGTACTTCAGAATCATTTCCAATGGAAATGATTCTGAAGTGCTGTCAAAACATGTTTTTATTTTACACTGAGTGTCCCATCCACGGCGCCCAGAGTGTTCGGAATCCTGGAATCCTTGGAGTAGAACTCACCCTTCGCCAGGTAGCGCAGGGTAACCAATGTCTGCAAAGTTTCAAGTGCTTGGGACTTTGCTGATCTCAAATGTGATTTTTAATTGTTTTATCTTGTTACTGTATACTATACGGGGCATGGAGCTGCTATATTGGCCATATTAGTGTATGCAAGCAATCAATCAGTAACTTTTACCTCTTGTGGCGTTTGACACATACCACAAATAATTGTACATACCCATAAATACAAATTTGTGCAACGTCCTATTGGTTGTTTTCATCACACGTATATACAACGTCAGCAGCAGCAGCAGGTTGAATACGGGATCAAACCAGTTGGCCAGGCCTTACATGACCTTAACCTGTTGTATAGCCTTCTGGCATAATATTTATAGCGCGCTGTTGTCATATCTGTCTATTATGTATTACACCACATTGTGATACATTTTCCGACATATTATTTATTGTATGTGCCAAACGGTCGAAGTGATGAAACTGTAAGATGGATGTACATACAATGATGGCGGAGATGGCAACTCGATGTATCATATAGTATACAGTAACACAAACTAATTGTTTTCTGAAAATGTTCTGCAAATGGCTGCGAACATTAGACGGACATGGGTAATATTCCTAATATGACAACAAATTACATATATTACTTTTGAAAGTTATTTGATGTGTGTTTTCATCCATTTCACCCCTACACCACACTACAATTTTAGTGAATCACTCCTCCTTAAACCACATTATATCAGGATGCATTTGCTGGCTAGCTGATCAGAAGATAAATTTATAGTGAGTAACTACTCCATACTCCACGTTATATAAGGCTGCATTTGTTGGGATAACTGATAAGCATCTACAATTAATGTCAATTATAAGCCACGTTGTATCAGGCTGAATTTGTTGGGCTAACTGATCAATAGCTACAAGTATAGTGAATAACTACTCCATAGTGAGTCAGTACTCTATAAGCCACGTTATGTCTGGGTGCCTTTGCTGGCTAACTGATAAGCAGCTAAATGTTAGATAATCCGGTCTGTCTACGCACTTAGGGCCCCGATAAGTGATTTTAGAAACTTACAAAAACTTATAGGCGAAATATGCACCGTCGATTTGACGGTGATGTTATTCATGGCTAACTGATAAGCAGCTAAATACTAGATAATCCGGTCTGTCTACGCACTTAGGGTCCCTATAAGTGATTTTAGAAACTTACACAAACTCATAGGGTGAAATATGCACCGTCGATTTGACGGTGATGTTATTCATGGAATACATGTATGGCGGCCGTGATGCTTGCGATAAAAAATCTTTGTACGACAGCCCAATACCTATCGTAGACTTACGAGGAAAGTTACGAACTTCGCAAGAAAGTTCGCACGAACACGGTAAAATGCGCCTAAGAAGTTCGTACGATAATTTCTTATCGTAAGAAGTTTAGTGAAACGGGCCCCAGGGGCCCGTTTCACTAAACTTCTTACGATAAGAAATTATCGTACGAACTTCTTAGGCGCATTTTACCGTTTCACTAACATCAACTTCGTGCGAACTTTCTTGCGAAGTTCGTAACTTTCCTCGTAAGTCTGCGATAGGTATTGGGCTGTCGTACGAAGATTTTTTAGCGCAAGTGTCACGGCCGCCATACATGTATTTCATGAATAACATCGCCATAAAATCGGCCGTGCATATTTCGCCCTATAGGTTTCGCCCTATACTTCCGTCTGTCTGTCTGTCTGTCCGTTTATTTTTGGCATTACTTAGTAATACATTACACTCACTACTGATCGTACGTCCGTTCGTCTGTTTATTTTGTTTTAAAGTGTTTGTCTGTCCATCTGTCTGTTCGTGTGTTTATTTTTTGGAAGTTTTTGTAAGTTTCTCAAATCACTTATAGGGGCCCTAATGCGTAGACAGACCGGATTATCTAGCTTTAGCTGCTTATCAGTTAGCCAGCAAATGCAACCCAGATATAACGTGGCTATAGAGTAGTGACTCTCTATACTTGTAGCTGTTGATCAGTTAGTGCAGCAAATGCAGCCTGATATAACGTGGCTTATATAACAGTGACTCGCTATACTTGTATCTGCTGATCAGTTAGGCCAGCATATGCAGCCTGATATAAAGTGGCTTATGGAGTAGTTACTGACTATAATTTTACCTTCTGATCAGTTAGCCAGCAAATGCAGCCTGATATAATGTGGTTTAAGGAGGAGTGATTCACTATAATTGTAGTGTGGTGTAGGGGTGAAATGGATGAAAACACGAATCAAATATTTTAAAAAGTAATATGTATGTAATGTGTTGTCACATCATTTTTTTGTTACTGTATACTATATGGTACATCGAGTTGCCATCTCCGCCATCTTTGTATGTACAGCCATCTTACAGTTTCATCACTTCGACCGTTTGACACATACAGCAAATAATATGACAGAGAAAGTATTGCAATGTGGTGCAATACATTATAGACAGATATGACAACATCGTGCTATAAATAGTATGCCAGAAAGCTATAAAACAGGTTAAGGTCATATAAGGCATGGCCAACTGGTTCGATCCCGTATTCAACCTGCTGTATTTCTGGGGGGGGGGGGGGGGCCAAAATCAGAACGGAATATTTTTTACATCGAAACAAATATATATTCAGCCCTGAAATTAGAACCCGATCTGGTTCCAGGTCCATACCAAACCAAAGCCACTTGGCCCCTTCCCCTAAATGTAATAGGAAATCAGACTTTGTATATAAGTGTGATGAAAACAACCAATAGGACGTTGCACAAACTTGTATTTATGGGTATGTCAAATTATTTGTGGTATGTGTAAAACGCATTGCATATACTAAGATGGCCAATACGGCAACTCCATGCCCCGTATAGTATACAGTACAAACTAAAGCAAATAAAAATCACATTTGAGATCATCAAAGACTCAAGCACTTGAAACTTTGCAGACATTGGTTACCCTGCGCTGCCTAGCGAAGGGTGAGTTCTACTCCGAGGCTGGCGACATCCACGGTGTCTCTAGGAGTTCGGTTTCTCGGTATATTAATGATGTTGTCTCAGCCATCAATAATCAACTGGACAACATCAGTTTTCCAACCGAGGAATAAGACCTGGCCAACTGTAAAAAAAGCCTTGTATTGTGTGGCCAGGATTCCGGACATCCTGGGCGCCGTTGATGGGACACTCAGTGTCAGTCCAATTCACTTTCCTGGTTTTCAACTTGCTGGACTAAGGCAGTTGATTTAACAGCTGTCATCTGGTTGTCAAAGTCGGACCGGATGTTTACATTCAAAGGGCTTGATGGATTTCCAATACTGAATAATTCTTAAGAAGTTCGTAATTTAAGAAATTTCGTACGCACATGTTAGTGAAACGCACGTAAGAAGTTCGCAAGAAGTTCGTACGAAAAGTATCGTAGACGTAAGAAAGTTCGTAGCGTAAGAAGTTTAGTGAAACGGGCCCCAGGTCTCTAAAATACGCGGTCAGATTATCACCGCTCGCGCACGCGCACGAGAGGGCACGTGATATAACAAGCCGAACGAGATGATGTCAGACATTGTTAATGAGGTATGCTATGCCAGTGTTTTGTTATTTGTCTCGTAATGAAGTTGTGATAAAAGCGTAGCAAAGTAATTCCTGATTTACATATTACTTTATTAATATATTGCATCCAAACTCAGAGCTCCAGATAAGGTGCGTATTTCCGTAAATACCCAATTAAAATTGCAAAAAACCCAATTGAAATCAGAAGTAGTGAGTATCAAAGAGCAATGAGAACAATTGTGGTACCTTTATCATGCTGCAGAAAACAATAAACAGACCACCACTATAGCATATTTTTCTTATTGTTACATGAAAACACTTCTTGGTTTTTCTCCAAGGAGACAATTCTAATGAAATGCCAAGACATGTTTTCATTTCGAAACTAGCTATTCAATAATTGCTGTCTGTTGATGTGTAAACAGTAGTGCGATTTTATTCTACCCAATTAAAATGTTGAAATACCCAATTGCTTCAGAAATGATGGAGTAACAATATTCAATTACTAATTCCTTATCTGGAGCCCTGCAAACTTATTCACAAGACTAACAACTATGGTATTGTATTGCAATGAAACTTGTGCGAAACGTGCATGGTCCGAAACGTCCTGCACCATTAGCGGCTGGTTGCCGCAGATACCATCACGTGAGTTGTGATGTCACATTTTCGCGCCAAAATATCTCTGTTTTTATAATTAGATAAGTCTGCGTATAGATAAGTCTGCATACTCTTATTTTGAGCAATCCCGCGCGTTTTCTACTACATGCTTTATATATACACGTATCGTATATGTTTACGTGACAATCGTGCCTTTTCTGTGTTTCCTACTTGATAAAAGCTCCAAACGACGTCACGAATTCGCCCTTTCACAGATACATAATACCGATGTACAGATTAATTCAGATCTTTAAAATACCTCATTCCATAATTATGTGTCATTACGTGTCTCCAAACTCAGCTCATATGTGGTTAATGTAGTCTACAGCCCGCGACGGAATTATATCGATGTCAATATTTTGGTATTTCATAATAATTATTATTTCTGTATCTGCAGAATAAGACATTTATGACAAATGTAACCAGTATATATCCAGATCAGCCTGCGCATCCGCGCAGTCTGACCAGGATCTGCACTGTTTACGAGTCAGGAAGTGAAACACACATCCTGCTGGTCACTATGTGTCTATATCATTACCAGTTTGCAGGAGTGCGCTTGCAGATCAGGTGACCGTTTCACTAAATTTCGTACGACTAAACTGTTCGTAAGTGCAAAATTATCATAGTCTGTACATTTCACAGTAACACTGTTTTCTTATTGGATTTACATTTATTGAGCATAGGCTGCATATGCAGCCTATGCTCAATAAATGTAAATCCATTAACTGAAATTTCCAGACGATCCTAAATTTGCACTTACGAACATTTTAGTCGTACGAAGTTTAGTGAAACGGTGCCCAGATCATACACTGACCACAAATGTCATAAGCCCCAATTCTCCAGATACAGCCAGAATGATACTTAGAGTTAATGCTTAGACATTTCCATTTATTATTCATTTGTATAATGACCAACAAGATGTTTTGTTCTGATACTGATGTCGAGTCGTCACGCGAAAGCGACCGCCATGAGACGGCTGGTTAGAAGACGCAATGAATATTAAAGGTACATTCCAACTCAGTAGACACAAACTCTTCGTTATATCAGAGACATCATCTGAGACATTTTCTGGCAAAACACATCTTGATTCACAATGACCCCACGTATTGATTGGCATAAGTATGCATTTTATATCAGACGTAAATTTGCATACTGATTTCAGGGGCGATAACCGTGTTTCCTTAAAATGTTAACGGACACTACTATTTATTTTCTGTATTTAATTTTTGATGTGCAATGATCATACATCATAATTTGTTGAAAATATTATTTTTTCATGTGACGCATTTAATTAGGATAAATAATTACAAAATATCATGCCTCATTCGCATATGAAAATAGCATGATACCACCGCGCGTCACTGTCAGTAACATAAATATTACTAAATGATTATATCTGTATAGCGGGCACTCGCAAGTTTTAGAACTGGTGGAATAGTCACACAATTGCACACTTATTTAATTCATATAAAAACAGTTTGTGCCTACTGAGTGGGCATGTACCTTTAAGCTATCAAGTTTATGAAGTGCCGAGGAATTCAGAGGCTCTACTGTATACCAGTCTGAAGATTGTCTTCCGTCAGATGTCAATGATATAGCGTCGTTAGATGTAGATGCAAAATTGACACCTTTTGTCTCACCAACGTTAATGGAAAGTGGGACACAGCGGTCACACTTCCGGTGACGTCGTCAAGAATTACGTTCCGCCGCGCAACGATAAGAAGCGCAATAGTACACGCTGTGGAACTCGTGCATATATGCACATGTACATCAAATAACCAATAAATACAAATCTTTATAAAATAATGTATTGCTTTGTTTGATGTTGGTATTATGCCATAATATTTCATTTGATATGACAGGGTGTATATGTTTAAAGTTAATTTTACTCCACGATGTAATAATCTCACCCAAAAATGTATACCTTTTTATTATCTGTTTTGCATCAACTTGATTAAAATTACACTTGAACAGTAAATCACCACCATACTTGTTCAATTCATTGTTATAAGCTGTTTTCCATTGATTCTGTGATCCCTTTAATCTTTTTATCCAAGATGCTTTTAATGAATGCAAAAAAGCTTGAATATTTATCATTTTTAATCCACAATTTTCGTAGTTTTGAATAATTGTTTTTCTACATATTTTATCAGGTTTTCCATCCAAAGAAAGTCAAACATATATTTATTTATCTCTTTAATGATTTCATCAGACGGATTTTCTAGTACTGTCAGCGGATATACCAGTTTAGGGAATGCAAATGTTTTTAATACTGCTATTTTTCCTATTAGTGTTAGGTTCCATTTTTTCCAACTATTTAGGCAGTTCTGGAATGACTTAATTTTGGGTGTTAGATTTAGTAGTTGCAGTTTTGTTTTATCGTTTGTAAAAGTTATTCCTAGAGTTGAGGCTTGTTCATTAGACCATGTATATAAGTTATTGTTGCACCATTTATTTGTGTTATATCTAGTTGTTCCCAATTTTAAAATAGTACATTTTCCTTTGTTTAATTTTAACCCAGATATATTTGCAAATTGTTCTAGAGTTCTAACAAGTTCTTTGAACGATTGTTCGGTGCCATCAAGTGTAAAGCTTGCATCATCTGCAAAAAGTGTTTGTTTTATTTCCTCCCCACCAAGAGTTTGACCTTTAATGTTTGTGTTACTGTTAATTTTACGTGACAATAGTTCTATGCATAGTATGAAAATATATGCTGATAATGGACAGCCTTGTCTGACGCCCTTTTTACGTTAAAGAAATTGGATAGATGACCGTTATTTGTGATACAACTTTTAGCGTCTTTGTAAAATAGAGTTATCCATTGAATTAGTGAGTTGCCAAAATTGAGATGCTGTAGACATTTAATTATAAATTTATGGCTTAGACTATCGAAAGCTTTTTGAAAGTCTGCAAAAAATATCATTCCTGTTTTATTGTTTTCATTTGTGTCTTCAATTATTTCCATAAGGGTTCGTACATTTTCTCCAATATATCTTCCTTTAATGAACCCTGTCTGGTTAACATTTATTAGGGTGTTTAATACTTTCTTGATTCTGTTAGCTATTACTTTTGTTGCAATTTTATAGTCCACGTTTAAAAGTGATATTGGTCTCCAGTTTTCAATAAAGAGCGTATTTTTATCTTTTTTGGTAGTAGAGTAATTATGCCTTGTTTTTGAAGTTCCGTTAGAGTTCCATTTTCATATGAGTAATTTATCGACTTTATATAATAATCCTTTATGTCACTCCAGTAAAGTTTATAAAATTCTGCTGTTAAACCATCGGATCCAGGACTTTTCATGTTTTTTCATTTCCTTTAAGGCTAATTGACATTCGTATTCATTTATTATACCATCACATGATTGTTTTTCAGCATCATTTAGTTTATGTTCTGTCGTGTTTAAGAAACTGTTATCGTCATTATCTAAATTTAAGTCCTCGCTATATAACCCTTCTAATAATCTTTAACATGATTCAAAATATTTGCATGGTCTGTTTCGATGTTATTCTGTATGTTTAGCTGTTTAATTGTTCGTTCTTCTGATCTTTTTTTCTCCATGTTCGAGAAATATTTTGTATTTTTTTCAGCACCTTCCACCCATTCAGCTTTTGATCTTAAAAGTATTCCCTTTGTTTTTTTCTTCAGTTATGTTATCAAGTTTACTTTTCTCCATATTAAGTTTGTCTGCTACATCTTGATTGGTTGGGTTTTCATTTATTTGTCTTTCCAATTGTTGAATTTCTTTTTCTATTTTAGTTTCTTCCTCTCTTTGTTTCTTTTTCAATGTACTTGAGTATTTAATTGCTTCATTTCGTACTGAACCTTTTATTAGTTCCCACATAGTGTTTGGGTTACATCCATTATTGATGGTAGCAGTTTCGTGTATTGTATCTTTTATCTTTTGTTTAAATTCTGTGTGTAGTAGTAAACTATTATTTAATTTAAAATAGCCGGTTCCTCTAACCGTTTCGCATACATTCAGAGTTAAAGTAATTGCCGAATGATCTGAAAGAAATCCGGGAATTATGTCACATTCGGTGACCATATTTAGCATATTAGCTATTATAAGAAAATAGTCTAGTCTGCAAAAATATAGGTGGTTTGTGATTAGAATGCCACGTGAAACGTTTTTTGTCCGGATGCCTGACTCTGAATATATCATATAATTCATTGATGTTGATAATATCGTTTATTTTTTCCGAACATTTTTTATATCTATCTGTATTTCCATTTAGTTTATCGGTTTCAACATTTAATACATTGTTGAAATCCCCTCCTAAAACCATACTTTCACTATTATTCTCTAAAATTAATTGTTCTATTCTTGAAAAAAAAGTTACGTCATCTTCATTTGGTCCATATATATTTAATAGTACTATTGTTGTATCGACTACTTTAATTTTTAATAGCTGTAGGCGTCCCTGTATTATTTCTGTATGTTCGAGTATTTCGTATGTCGATGTTAGATTCAGTAGAATACCAATACCTTTGCTATTGGAGCTGTTTCCACTTAGGAAAATGTCTTGACCCCATTGTTTCTTCCACATTTCCTTGTTTTCTTGTGTACAGTGAAGTTCTTGGAGGAAACATATTGAGAATTCTTTTGTTTTAGCCAACTGAATACTTTTTTACGTTTAGTTTATTTGATGTCCAAAGCCCATTAACATTAAGACTACATAGTTTTATTTGAGTATCCATAATTTGTTGTTATTTGAGGACATAATCTTTAATTCAAAACTGCTTGTAATAATTAGTTTATTTGTACGACTGACCCAAATATTATGAGTTAAGCGTGATATACTTTTGTATTGCCATGTTTGTACCATTCGTAAGTAAAAAAGGGGGATGGGGAAGAGGGGCAAAGACTGAGTATGAGGTTTTTGTTTGTTGTGCATATTCGGTTGGGAGAGGTTTTTTGTCGTGTGTTGTTACGCTACAGTGGTATGTCTACTACGGATGAGTGTCTTGGTCTAACTATGATGATATGTGTGAATATACGACAGTGTCTTGATTTTACAGTAAATGAGTTTTTTACATCATATGTGTCTAAATATGATAGAATATGTAGCAGTAGCAGTATTCACTAATTTGGTATATGTGTTTTGGTTACAAGACATGCATTGTTGGGATTATGAATTTCTGCATGGAATGGGCCTCCAGTTGAGAAAATGATTCAATTGCGAGTTTTGGAGACATAATTTCTGCCGAGTATGCATATACTTTACTTGTTTTGCGGTTGCTACTGGTGCTTGTTTAGATAGTTAAAAGTTGACGAACAGCGCAGTCCCCGATCAGACTGCGCGAGTGTACAGTCAGAATCTCGGCCTACAGTGTTATCATGTGTGGTAAGGTCCATTTTCCCAACAGGGGACTTCACTAATATAAAATGAGATAATGTTAATTTAGACAGTTATAAATGTTGAACAGTGCGATCCCCGATCAGACTGCGCGAGTGCACGGTCTGATCCCGGCCAACACCGTTAGCATATGTCGTAAGGTCCATTTTTCCAACAGGCGGGGACTTCATTATTATACAGTAGATACAGTTAATTAAACTAGTTGAAATTGGCGAACAGCGTAGACCCGATCAGACTGCGCGAGTGCACAGTCCGGTCGGTCTACACTGTTATTTTATGCCGTAAGGTCCATTTTTCCAACACGGGACATCATTATTATACAGTAGAGAGTTAGTTGAAATAATTGAAATCGGCGAACAGCGCAGACCCTGATCAGACTGCGCGAGTGCACAGTCTGATCTCAGCCAACATTGTTATCATGTGTCTTAATGTCCATTTTTCCAATAGGGGCTTCACCTTTGTACAGTGAGATAATGTTAACCTAAATTGTTACAAATGGCGAACTGCGCAGTCTCCTATCAGACTGCGCGGATGTAGATAGTTAAAGGTGGCGAACAGTGCAGTCTCTGATACTATGAGAAGGAAACATTTTTGGAGTTTGGGAGACACTTTCTACAATATCCTCACAGAGTATGCATATTTAAACTGTGCTTGTTTTGCGGTTGCTACCAGTATTAATTTAGCTACTATAACGTCAAGTAGTGTAGTCTCCAATCGGACTACGCTATGCAGAATCCGATCTGAGGGCTATACTTTAATATATAATAATGATACAAATACAATGTTCTTTACTACAACAAGTGCACATGTAACAAAATAACGCAATATGGTCAGTATTGTTCCTACATGTGTATAGACTTTCCGCCGACAGCAAAAAGGACAACAACGCCACACACACCCGACATTACCGCACTTGCATTCAGTATAGCACCAGATCAGCTTACACATATATTGTGAAATCTGATCAAGTGATACACTGTTTGCTTTATAATTACCAACTCCTCACTACTTACACCCGATAATGAATACGATAGTACATTTGCTTAGGGTATATGTTGGGCTGTGGTGAAATAAGACGTATTGCTTCCTGTCGGCGGTCAGTGGCTAGTCTATATAGGCATATCGAGTGGTAACCGGCAATTATTAGAAATACTGTTCTAGTGGTGTCTGCGACCAGCATAATCTCAGATCAACCGTAGAGCGTCTGAATGGTGATCAGGTTTTACGATGATAGCTGTTAGTCGATCTACGCACATATTATTACGGGCTTTTTAAACACTTTGTTTTAGATTCGCAACTGGTAGATTAGAGTTTGCATACTTCTTACAGAAAACAAATACATACTAATCTTTGCAGATCGCTGTCTTGCAAATTAAAATGAATATAAAACAATGTTTTATTATACATTACACGATTCTCACTAGTTACTTGATAACTAATGTCTCTAAGTCTTTGAACAAAGAAAATAAAGACCGTAGTTACGCAGTACATGTTACGGGATTACAACTCTATTTGATTCTGTATCGTCAATGTGTTTACTATCAAATAAGTATCTGTATTTATTACTATAATTCTAATTTGGAAAACATGTAATGTGATTTGGGGCGTCTTTGAGAAAGCTTGTCGTGTCGAAATCGAAATGTCGACAAGCATATCTTGTACGCCTGTGATCTATATCACTGTGCTTACTTCTTTTGTACAATAATGCTCACGCAAATAAAACATATACAATGTGTGTATCAGCATACCTGTATACAAACTATTTGTATAAGTATGGTGCGCTTTTTATGTCAGCATTTAATACTTTCACAAATTTAGTCGCTGGTTAAACTGTAAAATCTACATGTACCGCATTAATGGCATCAATCAAAGCATGTTTCGTGAATTTGGTATGTTTACACCAATATGTACATGCAGCTGAGTTCACGAACATTTTAGACATACAACATGCTAATCATACTATTTTTGTCGTTATTCTTTTGTGATTGATTTTGTCGTACAATTATGTATGATTTTTAAAATTGCTTTCTATTTATGCCATATCTGCGGTACATTGTAGTATATGTGTATTGTTTATTTTCTGTAGTACGCTATGTTTAGTATGTGTAATCCACCTTATGAGTCTGTATTGTTAAATTGTCCATTTCTAAGGGGGGGTTCTCGTCTGGAAGTATGTGCCGGAGAACCACGTATTGGCCAAGGTAAGTCAAGCCATTGCTGATATTCAGGAAACAGTACAGTTTTTATCTGATTTGTCGTCGTTGCGTATTTTATGACACCGTTCCGGGTAAATACGCTGCCGACTTCGTTAGGCATCTTCCTCTTGATCGACATAAACACCTGCTGGTTGAGCTTCGTTAGGTCTTCGTTTATGAAGATTCCTGTGCCTTTCAAGGAACGCCGGTTTCTGAGGATGTTGTCTTTATGAGTCTCGACTGTAGGCGAACTAGCACATCTACACTTGGACCAGCGTTTCGCGTTACTCTGTGGGCTACATCGATGTCTGTTCTGCGTAGTTCTATGTCCATTTTATTTTTAAGAGTTTGTATAACCTTATGTGTGGTTTCTTCGGCCGTTTCAGCTGCATTCTGGCATGGTATTCCGTGAATTCGTAAATTGTTAATTCTACTATATTGTTCTATGTCATTTCGGGATCTTGCCATTTTGCCGTCGATCGTCTCCAGTTGTTTATTTAGTTTTTCATTTTCCTGCCTTTTGGCACGATAAAGGTATAATGTTTATAAAAAATATTTACGATTATAGAACAAAAAACTTCTATACATTTCATGAACTAAAGAATTTGTACAATTTAAGCAATGGAGATTTCCTAAAGTACTATACATTAATAGGTAATATCAAAGATGCATGGAAAGAAACACTTAAAACAGAAAATATTGACACTGGCACACCTGAATATCTAATTTCGAAACTTTTAAAAAATAAAATGGCCAATAAGATGTTATATGACATACAAATCGATACAATGCGATTAACTATATTAAAACACACTGTCAAATGGGAAAATGAATTAAATATTCAAAATATTAAATGGAAGAAAATATTTATCTCACCTATCAAAAATACTATAAGCACAAAACTAAGAGCATTCCAGTACAAATACCTAATGAGAATAATACCAAATAACTCCTTCCTATTTGTATGTAACTTGAAACCATCAAACTTGTGTGAATTTTGTAATATGAACGTAGATTCAAATAAACATATGTTTTGGGATGTCACTATCCAAACATTTTGGTCGGAATATATGAATTATTGAAATCGAAACTAAATTACAATGCACATCTAAATTACGAACACATATCATTTTGTAATATTAACGTAGTATCTAAACAAAGGTCGGTTCTAATTAATTTCATTATCCTTCTAGCAAAATATTTTATATTCAAATGTAAATGTTGCTCAACACTGCCAACACTAAACTCATTCAACATGTATCTACAGAAAACAATCTTAATTGAAGAGACAATTGCGACAATGAAAGATAAACTGTTGCAATTTAATACAAAATGGAATGATTTTCACTTCAACTAACAAAACGTATACCAAAGTACCCACACATAGATATATATATACTAGTAATGCCAAAAACGTTCTCTCTTTTTTTTTGTTGCATTAACCAAGACCCAAACCCCCGCACCCATGTATACCCACAACACCCATACACATTATCATATAAAAACTCGTTGTTACATGTCACATATACTAAGACAAAAAAAATGTTCAATTGTTCAATCATTTTGTACACATAAATTGTAAAATTGTGTATGCACATGTATGTATTATATGTAACAAAGAGAATAAAAAAAAATTGAAATACAAAAAAAATAAATACAAATCAAATAGCCTTGTAATTATATACGTACACCCCTAGCAATTAATATGCGCCTAAAATATATACACCAGGGGCCCGTTTCACTAAACTTCTTACGATACGAACTGTCTTACGTCTACGATACTTTTCGTACGAACTTCTTGCGAACTTCTTACGTGCGTCTCACTAACATGTTCGTGCGAAATTTCTTAAGTTACGAACTTCTAGAGAACTATTCAGTATTGGAAATCCATCAAGGGTAACCAATGTCTGCAAAGTTTCAAGTGCTTGGGTCTTTGATGATCTCAAATGTGATCTTAATTGCTTTGTCTTGTTAATGTATACTATACGGGGCATGGAGTTGCTATATTGGCCGTCTTAGTGTATGCAAGCAATCAATCAGTAACTTTTACATCTTGTGGCGTTTGACACATACCACAAATAATTTACATACCCATACATACAAGTTTGTGCAACGTCCTATTGGTTGTTTTCATCACACTTATATACACAGTCTGATTTCCTATTACGTTTAGCGGAAGGTGCCAAGTGGCTTTGGTGTGGTATGGACCTGGAACCAGGTCGGGTTATTCTAATTTCAGGGCTGCATATACATTGTTTTCGATGTAAATATTACGTTCTGAGTTTGGGATCCCCCCTCCCCCAATGCAGCAGCAGCAGGTTGAATACGGGATCGAACCAGTTGGCCAGGCCTTACATGACATTAACCTGTTGTATAGCTTCTGGCATAATATTTATAGCAAGCTGTTGTCATATCTGTTTATAATGTATTACACCACATTGTGATACATTTTCTGACATATTATTTGTTGTATGTGCCAAACGGTGGAAGTGATGAAACTGTAAGATGGCTGTACATACAATGATGGCGGAGATGGCAACTCGATGTACCATATAGTATACAGTAACAAACAAATGTTGTTTTCTGAAAATGTTCTGCAAATGGCTGCGAACATTAGACGGACATGGGTAATATTCCTAATATGACAACAAATTACATATATTACTTTTGAAAGTTATTTGATGTGTGTTTTCATCCATTTCACACCTACTCCACACTACAATTTTAGTGAATCACTCCTCCTTAAACCACATTATATCAGGATGCATGTGCTGGCTAGCTGATCAGAAGGTAAAACAAGAGCTGTAGGAGAACAGCATAGCTCGACTACGAGGGTTGTCGATGTACACATAGCCTGACAAAGAAGGTGGCTGCGGCCTGCATAAAAACCTTAACCTAGGTTGACTAAAAACCTTAACCAAGGGAATTTAAGTAAGTAATTCAAGGTTAAATGTAGGTCAATGTCAGATATAGGTCAGGGGTTATTGATGTACATCACTACGAGATAAAGTTTTCCAAGTATGGTTGCTGTAGGCCCAGGAGTATTCCATATATAAGCTTGACTAAAAACCGTAACCAAGGGGAGATAACTAAGTAATCCAAGGATAACAGTAGGTCAAGGTCAAATATAGGTCAGGAATTATTGATGTACATCACTAGGAGATGAAGTTTGTCCAAGTATGGTTGATGTAGGCCCAGAAGTATTCCATATACAAGCTTGACTATAAACATTAACCAAGTAATTCAAGGTTAAATGTAGGTGAAGGTAAAATAAAGGTCAGGGGTTATTGATGTACATCCCTATGAGAAAGACTTATCCAAGTATGGTGTCTGTATGTACAATAGTATTCCATGTACAAGCTTGACTAAAAACCATAACCAAGGTTGAGTAAAAACCTTAACCAAGGGGAATTAAGTAAGTAATTTAAGGTTAAATGTAGGTCAAGGTTAAATATAGGTCAGGGGTTGTTGATGTACATCACTAGGAGATGAAGTTGTCCAAGTATGGTTGGTATAGGGCCATGAGTATTCCATCTACAAGCTTGACTAAAAGCCTTAACCAAAGAGAATTAAGTAAGTAATTCAAGAGGAAATGTAGGTCAAGGTCAAATATAGATCAGGGGTTATTGATGTACATCATTATGAGAAAAGGTTGTCCAAGTATGGTGTCTGTATGCACAATAGTATTCCATGTACAAGCTTGAGTAAAAACCTTAACCAAGGTTGAGTAAAAACCTTAACCAAGGGGAATTAACTAAGTAATTCAAGATTAAATGTAGGTCAAGGTCAAATATAGGTCAGGGGTTGTTGATGTACATCACTAGGAGATGAAGTTGTCCAAGTATGGTTGGTGTAGGGCCAGGAGTATTCCATCTACAAGCTTGACTAAAAACTTAACCAAGGGGAATTAAGTAAGTAATTCAAGAGGAAATGTAGGTCAAGGTCAAATATAGATCAGAGGTTGTTGATGTACATCACTAGGAGATTAAGTTGTCCAAGTATGGTGGGTGTAGGGCCAGTAGTATTCCATATAGAAGGTTGACTAAAAACCTTAACCAAAATGAATTAACTAAGTACTTGAAGAGGAAATGTAGGTCAAGGTCAAATATAGACCAGGGGTTATTGATGTACATACCTATGAGAAAAGGTTGTCGAAGTATGGTGTCTGGATGCACAATAGTATTCAATGTACAAGCTTGACAAAAAACCTTAACCAAGGTTGACTAAAAACCTTAACCAAGGGGAATTAAGTAAGTAATTCAAGAGGAAATGTAGGTCAAGGTCAAATATAGATCAGGGGTTATTGATGTGCATCACTAGGAGATGAAGTTGTCCAAGTATGGTGGGTGTATGGCCAGTAGTATTGCATATACAAGCTTGACTAAAAACCTTAACCAAGGTTGACTAAAAACCTTAACCAAGGGGAATTAACCAAGTAATTCAAGAGAAAATGTAGGTCAAGGTCAAATATAGATCAGGGGTTATTGATGTACATCACTAGGAGATGAAGTTGTCCAAGTATGGTGGGTGTAGGGCCAGTAGTATTCCATATACAAGGTTGACTAAAAACCTTAACCAAGGCGTGACGGTGACGCCGACGCCGACGCCGACACCGACGCCGACACCGACGCCGACGCCGACGCAGGGGTGACAACATAAGCTCTACTTATTCTTCGAATAGTCGAGCTAATTATAGTGAGTAACTACTCCATAAGCCACGTAATATCAGGTTGCATTTGTTGGGATAACTGATAAGCATCTACAATTATAAGCCACGTTATATCAGGCTGAATTTGTTGGGCTAACTGATCAACAGCTATAAGTATAGTGAGTCACTACTCTATACGCCACGTTATATCAGGCTGCATATTCTGGCTAACTGATCAACAGCTACAAGTATAGTGAGTCAGTACTCTATAAGCCACGTTATATCAGGCTGCATATTCTGGCTAACTGATCAACAGCTACAAGTATAGTGAGTCAGTACTCTATAAGCCACGCTATATCTGGGTTGCCTTTGCTGGCGAACTGATAAGCTGCTAAATGCTAGATAATCCGGTCTGTCTACGCATTTAGGGCATTGATAAGTGATTTTAGAAACTTACAAAAACGTATAGGGCGAAATATGAATCGTCAATTTGACGGTGATGTTATTCATGGAATACATGTATGATGGCGGTCGTGATACTTGCGATAAAGAATCTTCGTACGACAGCCCAATACCTATCGTAGACTTACGAGGAAAGTTACGAATTTCGCAAGAAAGTTTGCACGATGTTGACGTTAGTGAAACGGTAAAATGCGCCTAAGAAGTTCGTACGATAATTTCTTATCGTAAGAAGTTTAGTGAAACGGGCCCCAGATGGCCGCGGCCCGTATGTCAAGCTCGTCGATGCATTTGATAGTCTCAGAGTGTATTTATTTGAAGCTTGAAACAAGTGTTGTGGAGATATAATAATAAGGTATGTACAAACTTTCACGCAACATTCAAAGTCATTTGACCTTGACCTTGGGCATGTGGACCACATGAGCAGGCTATAGAATAAAAATATGGATGATGAAATGGAAGTATTGGAAGTTTGAAGTAAATTGAAGTAACACTTGTGGAGATATAGGGTATGTAAAAACTTTAACAAAGATTGTATAATTTTGACCTTGACCTTGGGGCACAGGGGCCGTATGAGTGGGACACAGAATGAATATATGGATGATGACCAATACGCATATGGAGTTTCAAGCAAATTTGACAGACGGTTACATAGATAGTAGGTATCTCAAAACGTTAACGCAATTTACAAAACAAAATAAAACAAACTTCTAAGTCATTTGACCTTGACCATGACCTTGGTGCACAGGGGCAGCATGGGATTCAGCATGAATTTATGTATGATGACTAATAAGCATATGAAGTTTCAAGTCAATGTGACTTAGGAATGCAGAGATATCAGGTATTTAAATTTTTTAACGCAGATTTCCGACGGACGGACGGACGAACGGACGAACGGACGCACACACGGACGCACGGACACCCGGACGTCATTGATCACTGTGTCTCGCTTTCCGCAAGCGGGCTCGACAAAAATATAAATAAAATAAACAAATTAATGCCCATTTAGAAGGAACAGGTGAGCGTACTTCCGGCACTGACTAATATGAACTCACGTCAATCACGAGACGCTAAACAATGAATATGGAAATATGGCTTGTTTTGCATTGTGGTTTCAATGGGAAACGAAAGTACGTATAGCTTGCTTTGCATTGTGGTTTCAATGGGAAACGAAAGTACGTATAGCTTGTTTTGCATTGTGGTTTCAATGGGAAACGAAAGTACGTATAGCTTGTTTTGCATTGTGGTTTCAATGGGAAACGAAAGTATGTATAGCTTGTTTTGCATTGTCGTTTCAATGGGAAACGAAAGTACATATATAATAATATAATATATTACATGTACACGTCGGTAAAATGCAATTGAGGAGCAGCCTAGTGTTACAATACTGCCCTGATACCTCAATAAGTGACCAGCGACGACAAACGACCATGGGGCCCGTTTCACTAAACTTCGTACGACTAAAATGTTCGTAAGTGCAAATTTATGGAAATCGTCTGGAAATTTCAATTGAAGGATTTACGTTTATTGAGCATAGGCTGCATATGCGGCCTATGCTCAATACATGTAAATCTATCAATTGTATTCAAGAACACATTTCTAATGTGAAATTTACAGACTATCATAATTTTGCACTTACGAACATTTTAGTCGTACGAAGTTTAGTGAAACGGCCGCCAGGACCCGTCTAGCTCCTCATATACCGCATGTTGCGGTCTGAGATTTGCAAAATAAAGATATGTTCTGTTCTGTTACACTTACGTATACAGACTGGAAAGTGTATGGACCGCCATATTTACACGTACTCAAATAATTAGTGCTAGCTCTAAATAATTAGAGTTAGCGTTAAATATTTAGAGCTAGCTTCAAATGATTTAGAAAGCTCTTCAAATGATTTGGAGCTAGCTCTAAATATTTAATGCTAGATCTAATTATTAGTTCCATAACATTGGAACCTGAGTAGCTTGATGCGAGTTACAAGTTGTCGTTATTTAGATGTTCTCAAACGCAATGGGGATTATTTGTGAATGGGACTGGAGAAATGGAAAATATGGTCATTGCGACACAAGTGTATACCACGATCAGCCTCCGCATCCGCGCAGTCTGATCTCGGTCTGCACTGTTCGCTATTCAGTCAATCATCCGGCTTCATGAGTGACATAGGCGATCAGCTACTAGCCATAAGCCATATTTCTCCAGTCACAGCCACAAATATGGAATGGCGAACGGTGCAGATCCTGATCAGACTGTGCGGTTGCACAGGCTGATCTGGATATATACTGGTCGCAAAACTCATACGCCAGTGACAGCCACACATATAAGCACACATCAAGACATGACCCTATTAGGACAGACTCCCAATATAATAACATTTTCTATTCAGGAAGTAATTATTTTATCGGTAGATCGAAAAAAATACTCGTTATACCGACTACCGTAGTATCAGTGTATGATTATAACAACCAATTTAATCGCTAAAGAACTAACATTTCGTTTAAACGAATACTTTTCACGTTAAATTGAGTATATTTCTCGATATGGCGATAAGGAAAATAAGTTCCTTACCACCCAACGTGTATGTTTTGTTTTCTAAGATAAGAAAACATTTATTCTATCTTACATATCGGAAGTATGATATGCAAACACTAACAAGGATTGCCACGCAAACAAATCTTTCTCCGATATTCAGACCACCTCGGATGCCAAATTATAGCGCAGCCATTTTTCGAAGCTACACATTGTATTTCTCTTATATTGTCTGGCAAGACTAGGAAACGCGTATGAATTCCTAGGCGAGATACCGAGCCGAACCTGATTAACTTGATAGCAACACTCCTGCGCTGGCCAATGTAACATACATTGTTCGTTTACCCCATTAACAACTCACGGCGGACAAATAATAATTTGGTCCGAATCCAAATGGGGGCGAAATGTCAATCTGCCAGCATATTAAACGATGGGCGTTTGGGACCAAAATACGGAAACCCATTAGTGCCACTTCACTTTTTTTTTATATTTTCTTGAATTTTCGAGATCTTTTCTTGAATTTTCATGATACTTTCTTGAATTTTCGAGATCTTTTCTTGAATTTTCAAGATGTTTTCTTGAATTTTCAAGTTCTTTTCTTGAATTTTCAAGATCTTTTCTAGAAAATTAAAGGAAACATCTTGAAAATTAAAGAAAAGAACTTGAAAATTCAAGATTTCAAGTTGTTTTCTTGAATTTTCAAGTTGTTTTCTTGAATTTTCAAGATCTTTTCTTGAAAATTCAAGAAAACATCTTGAATAAATGGAAATTCAAAAAAAGTGAAGTGGCCCTAATGGGCTTCCGTACCAAAACTATTACCGTTTATCAATTGCAATCATACTGTGAATGGGCTGATCAACACGTGCTATACAGCCGCCTGCGTTAATTTTGCCAATATTTATTTATTTATACATTATTTAACGAGGGTGACACAGTTGGTCAAGGTCAGTCTATCCTGTGACCCTCACTACATAATTACATAAAAAAACATGTGCATATATAATTTTCAAATACCTGTAAGAAGTTGACGTCAATGATAACTACCCGCCAATGTTTCTGAACATCTATTGGCAAAATAAACTAGCGCTCAAGTAATTTGATTGGCTGTGCCTGAGCTGTAGCACAGCTCAGCCAATCAAACTACTTGATTTCAGGAACAATATTCAAGTATTTTGAAATAAAGAAAATATTAAGTATTGGCAGGATTGGCGCAGGCGGTGTAGTGTGTACAATGTCAGCTTGACTGAATTGTGATATAGAGAATAGTAGGTTAGTGCCGTGAATGGGAAAACATATCTGGCAAGGCTCAGGAAACTGGATGGGCGAGGCTCTGCCGAGCACATCCCGTTTCCGTGCCGCGCCAGATATTTTTTCCCATTCACGGCACTGACCTACTATTCTATTTATCCCGTCAACACCTACAAATGGCTGTAAAATGCAAAAATAGTATTGACTGGATATCAACAATGTTTCACGGCACCGTGTTTCACAGCACATACGGGATAAATGAGTATAACCTGATCATACTGCCTGGATGCGATCGGAATAGTTCCAATAAATGCGCCTGTCCATCTACTCGGTCAGATATATGCCCCAGATGGTCGCACTTTCATAATGAACATGTACATGATGTATGTATCTACGCATATCACAGCTAACATGCTGTACGCCAACTATCATTCGCGCGCGAGTTACATTCGCGTTCCTAAGCTTCGATATTGAAGCGCTTCGATATTGAAGTCCGCGAATGTAAATGCTCGCGAATGTTTCCTCCTGTGGTCTTATCTGTATTTAGGGAATGCATTGAATGTGCCAAATGCGGCCTCGCTGAATTCAGACTTACGGAATCGCGACTTTGCACAAGGGAGACTATCGATAACTGGTGATCATGTAAAACCCACTAGACACGTTTATTTCACATCAATTTCATTCGAAAGTTTGA
Organism: Conchocele bisecta; assembly: GCA_029237695.1. Lineage (NCBI taxonomy): Eukaryota > Metazoa > Mollusca > Bivalvia > Lucinida > Thyasiridae > Conchocele > Conchocele bisecta. The sequence continues at coordinate 10,940,287 of CM055281.1, forward strand.
AATTGCAGGAAGGGAAAATTGATGCACACGTTCCTAGTAGGTCCCGATTGGCAGCATGTGCATAGTTATTGTATGTACCAGCATGATAGTTGGCGCCATATTGATTGTATCTTCCAATTCCACACTTCAATTGCAACTGGCATGGTCGTATATCAACACCGGTGACGTAGTTTTGGAACCCGCGTGTTTGATGACTATACATGTACCGACAGCCTACCCACTATCCCTATTATTAGTATTAACCCTTTCAACACCACATGCCTGTTTAATGGTATTGGCAAAAACGTGTAGATCCAGATGAGTCGGCTCGTGACGAGCCGTCTCATCAGGATCTGCACTTTTTACAAGTACTTTCCATAAACAACCCCTTTTCATAAATTGACTAGTCTGAAAAGCAGTTTGTGACGGTTGGATTGATTACTTAGTTACTTACAGTTACTTAGGGGTGAAAGGGTTAAATGAAGGGACTATCTTGTACTGGTACCTACAAATACAAATACTATCTAGAGCAAGTGAGCATGGTCTCACGGATACCCATGGCGGCAGCCTGGATCAACAATTACAAACGGTATGCACGTAAGGCATGCATGACACATTACATGTAGGCTATGGAACGACAATATGCGTGGCAAATATGACAATATTCCATGAATGACCTGGACCTTTGGGAGAAGGTTAGGTGGGAAATGTTGACACAGGATGATATTGCATGACAGGTAAACGAAAGGAAAATCAATTTTGGAACTGTTAAATTTATAAGAGAACGAAGAAATACGTGAATAGTGAATGTCATTCACCTTGGGCTGACGAGGTGGTGGGGAATTTTGTGAATAATGACGTAGGATGATGCGAGGAAGCCAACTATTAAAATATTCCATAATGGTAAGGGAAATGAGAATACATTTAGGGAATATTACGTTTGTAGAACAAATACATACGTGGGTGGCCTTGACATTGTGATGAAGGTGGAATGGGTATGTCGTGCAGAATTATACAATTATACAAGATGGTGTTGAGAAGACATCAGCCAAAATATGAAAACATTAAATGACGGGAAACAGGAATTTACGAAATGTTAAACTTATGGACGGGCGGACGGACGGACGGACCAATCACATAATCTAGTGGTGGTATTGCATTACGTAATATCATTTTATGTACAGTGAAACCCCTCTAAACCGGAAACGCGGGAAAATATGGATGTTTAACTTAGATGTGTTTCGCTGTTATGTATCTCTGGTTACAATTACCTTTCATGATTGCAAAACACTAGAATGTGCCAGGATGTCCGGTTTGGAGAGGTCCCACTATAAAATATATTATTTCTTAAAGTCAACGTTTTTCACTTTTTTGTTAGGTCAACCGATAACCCGACAACCCGACTGGTCTAAAACAAACAAAACCTCATTTATTGACTCCGTACATGTACTGTCTGATTCACGGTTTTCTGCCAACGAACTTTTGGCTATTAAATACATTAAATCTAAATAATATTTAAATGTAAGTACTTTTATACAAATAAGAAAAAAGTCACCCTCCCCAAACAAAATTGTTTGATGAAATTCCATAACATATTGATTTTATAGCGAAAAAACGATTTCCATATGGAAATTTAACATGGGGGAAAAAAGATGGAAGATGTGGGGGAGTAAAAAAACGAAACAATTTGGAAATTGACTCCGAAACCTGGCTGGATATGATGTAGCTAAGAAAATAAAAGCTAGATTATGAAAATCGGACCACAAATAAACAAATATTTAAACAAATCTATGTTTAGCCCCATGTTAAATTCCCATAGGAAAATAGTTTTTTTCGCAATAAAATCAATATTTGACGGAATTTCATGAAATCATTTTGGGGATGGTTACTTTTTTGTTATTGATGAAAAAGTACTTGCATTTAAATATTTTTAAGATTTAATGTGTTTAATAGCCAAAAGTTCGTCGGCAGCAAAACGTGGAACAGACAGTAGTTATATATTGACTGGGAATGTCAATCATATTGATTGATGGCCGATCCGTGTTGATCCAGAGAAGGGCAATTAATGAAATGTGGCGAAATGTAATTAAATTGGCGCGCCAACGTACAAGCCTATCTGCGATCGAAAACATACATTTACAGTGAATACAAAATATAGTAGTATCCACCACAGGCACTTTGTGGTATGAACAAGAAAAACCTCTTTAAATCATACCCAATTTTACTCTGATATTAACTATCTAGAAGGTAGGACACTCGCCATCTGTTCAATCAACGGAAGTGGATCATTTACCTTGGGCCTGGCTCGCTAATTCAGTAATTGTAACGCTCGCGAAGGCCGGGACCGGCAGGGTCCCGGCCTTCTCGCGTGTTACAATTACTGAATTAGCGAGCCGGGCCCAAGGTACACTCGTACCACCGTTTGTTGAAAACATAGCGAGTGTCCTACCTTCTAAATATTCAATATCAGAGTAATATTGGGTATGATTTAAGCAGGCTTTTCTTGTTCATATCACAAAGTACCTGTGGTATCCACTGCAAGTGTATGTCTTCAAAGCACGTAGGATCATGTAATTTGGCTTTATGTTCTACTTGCATGTTTTACAATAAATACTTGTGCGTGTATGTTGCAAAATACATCCGCTCGTCCGTCCGTCCGTCCGTTCGCCTGTCCCCACTTCCAGGGACGGTAACAACTACAGTTAAACCTCCAGAACGGCCACCTCTCTACAACAACACCCTCTCTATAACAGCCGCTATTGTATATCCCAAATGGATGATTTCCTCTGTATCTAACCCTTAGACTGCTGAGCACGAAATGTCGTGTGTTGTTGCTTTTGCCTTGTTTTCTCAATAAAAACATGTTTTGACAGCACTTTAGAATCATTCCCATTCCCATTAAAATAATGAACAGCGGACGACAGTTTTGCGTTTTCCCATGGGTGGCTGTTGTAGAGAGGTTACACTGTACAGTGAGGTCAGCGTGTAAGTGCACACACGAACTAACACGACAGGTTGGAACCAACCTGTCGTGTTCGTTCGTGTGTGCACTTACACGCTGACCCCAATGTACATGTAACTACATATAGTAAATACTACTATGTTTATTTATGGTGAACGAACTTGGAGGTCTCTTGGGTGCCTGGTTGATAGAGGTACCACAGTGGCTGAAATTCAGATATAAGACGCGTTTTTTTATGATTTGCAATCATGAACAGACGGTGCCATCTGCGATACCATGTAACTGGCGGTAAACAGTTAAAACTAACTGAGGTTTTCTGGGTGTACAGTTTAGACAGGTTCAAGTGAAAATTATCATAAATAAATACTTCGTTAAATAGCATCCGCTGTTCACATTAATTATATGCCTGTGATTGGCGAAATAATGCTTATGAAATTTGTGAACATTGTAGACCCAGATCAGCCTGCCCAACCGCGCAGTCTGATTAGGGCCCACGTCGTCGCAGTACATTCAGTAAAACACATGTCATGCTTTAAAAAAAACAACAGTATATAGATTTTATTCAACTAACATTTTGAAATACCGGATTTATTTCCCGAGGCATCTGGAAATCCGATAAAGAAAAGAGTGCGGAGCACTCGTTTCTTTGTCGAATTACAGATGTCAAAGGAAATAAATCCAGTATTTCAATAATTATGGTAATTGAATAACTTGTATATTACATTCTCTTCGAAAAATGTGAATGTTCTCTTAGACCAGCTTATAACGTTGTCAATGACAATTAATTTCTCGCGAACGTCTAGGAGGAAATATATCCTTCAAGAAAATTAATGCCTCCAGAATCACGATCAATCACTGGCATGTAATGTATATCTTTATCCGGTGTCAGGAGTATGATAGCACACCATGAGCTCCACTGGTCACACATGCCATTCGCCCCATTTCACCAGCCACAGACATATCAAATATTGACTTATGTATATATCAAATATTGAGCGCATTCTGTGTTGACACAAACTCCATGCACTAACAATATGCTCCCGATCAGACTGTTCGCAAACGTCATAAGGTCCATTTTGTCGGCTATGAGTCTGTGCTGTATTGACAGGCACAGCGGATATAAAATACGTGATGATAGAAATCGGTATTCGGAGAGGTTTGAAAACGTTCAAGTTACGTTACGGAGTTTATCAATTCCGCAACACTCCGGATGGGGAAATCTTTACCTGTGGAATGTAATCAGTACCTGGCTGAATAATTCTTTCATCGCATTCTTCAAACATGTTAAAATGAACGAGTCTCGGATGTATTTTCAGGGGTTCTATATCGGGTTTGAGGCTTCTACATATACCAGCGCTCCAGATAAGCTGCGTATTTGCTTAAATATCCAATTAAAAGTGCACAATACCCAATTGAAATCAGAAGTAGCGAGTATCAAAAAGCAATACAAAATTATGGTACCTTTATCATGCTGCAGAAAACAATAAACAGACGACACATATAGCATATTTTTCTTATTTTCGATGAAAAGACACATCTTGGTATTTCATTAGAATTAGAATTCTAATGAAATCTAATTAGAATTCTAATGAAATGCCAAAACATGTTTTCATTTAGTAGCAAACTATTCAATAATTGCTGTCTGTTGATGTGTAAACAGTAGTGTGATTTTATTTTACCCAATTACATTTTTGAAATACCCAATTACTTCAGAAATGATGGAGTGACAATACTCTGTTAATAATTCCTTATCTGGAGATCTGATATACTGAACATATATGTGACTGTGACTTGAAACATGGGTATTATGGGATTTGTGAATAGCGTAACATGGTTTGGCAGGCAACATTTTAGAATCATTTCCAAAGGAAATGATTCTAAAATGCTGTCAAACCATGTATTTGTATCTCTAGTTCCTGATCAAAATAGCACACACGTATATACTGATAGCGATCTATATTTCTTGTTAGAAGCATGGTGTTTTGTTTTTAATTTATTTTCTTTTTAGTTACAAACATACATGTTACATAATAGGTAATATATACATGTGTAGTCACTGGCGTGTGCATGACAGCAGGGCACGAATCCACTTTAGTTCAATTATTTTAATACAGTGGAATCTCACTATACTAAACACTACGGGTACCATCGGCGTGTTCGGTATAGAGCGGTTCAACTGTACAACTGCACAGGCTGATTTGGATATACACTGGTCGCACAACCCATAAGCCGCATTTTCCAGTCACAGTGGCTGTTACTTGAAAAATTGGGATTATGGGATTTGTGACTAGCGTATCTAGTTGCTGATCAAATATATGGAGCACACTCATATAGCCGGATGGCGATCTATATCTCTTGTTACCCAACTCCCTATTTAAATATTATTTTTTATTTTTTTTTTACTTAAGTTGATATTTCACAGTTTTGACTAATTTCCTGTGTCTAAACGTGCCTGGAAAATAGTTCTGCGTGCCCGGTCAATAGTCAAAACTATTTCACCCCTGAAAAGCATGACGATGTCGAAAATTGCGTCGTAAAATTCAACGTAGATCGGCCAGTCGACGCGACCCACGCCAAATTTACGTTAATTGTGTCACACACACTGTTTACAAGTGGTGTAATACAAATGTTATTTAATGGTGATTCGGAGAACAGTCAAAACATATACGCCCCGAGTTGCTGTGGATGATCCGAGGCACAAGGGCATCGTGTCGTCCACAACACCGTATATTAGAAGCATGGTGGGTTAACTAAACGACGAACAGTGCAGATCCTGATCAGACTGTGCGGATGCACAGGCTGATCTGGATCTACACTGGTTGCAAAACCCATAAGCCAATTTCTCCAGTCACAGCCACGTATATTTCTCTCATCGCATTGTTCAAACAGGTTAAAGGTACATGCCCACCACTCAGTAGGCACACAATGCCCGCTATACAGATATAATTATTTAGTAATATGTATTGTACTGATAGTGACTCGCGGTGGTACATGTATCCGGCTATTTTCATATACTAATTAAATGCGTCACCTGAAATAATAATATTTTCGACAGATTATAAAGTATGATAATTGCACATCAACACATAAATACAGAGTAACATTGTAAGGAAACACGGTTATCGCCCCTGATATCAGTGTGGAAATTGACGTTTGATGTAAAATGTATAATAATGCCAATCATTACGTGGGGTAATGGTGAATGAATGTTTAATTTGCCGGAAAATGTCCCAGATGATGTCTCTGATATATAGAACATTGTGTGTCTACTGAGTGGGCATGTACCTTTAAAATGAGCAGCGATTCCCGGATATGTAAATGAATCGTTATACATGTATATACATATAGTTATCCTGTGTCAGATTAGCTCCCCTGAATATCGTATTCTGCGAAAATAATCAATTGAATACACCACAAATTCCTCTGAATTTGATCAAATAAAATTCTGAATTCATTTGACTTTTGCCATTTGCTATACTGACTACATTGATGGACACAATGTCCGATTACGTTCCACATGCTTCCCATAGACTGACAGGACGCGATTCTGGCTGATGTCCAGTTATGAGCGGTCATTGAACAATACGGCCATTTCCAAATGGCCAAAAGTCAGATTGCTTGGCACAGATGTATTCTTTCTATGATAGACATTTTTCTGTACAAAACGATATTTGTGGCTGTGACTTGAGAAATGGGGCTTATGGGTTTTGCGACCAATGTAGATCCAGATCAGCCTGTGCATCCGCACAGGCTGATCAGGATCTGCACTGTTCGTCATTTCATCAAAGAAACATCCGCCCTGCTTCTATTAATCAGTATAACTCGCTATCAGGCTACAGTGCTATTTGATCAGGAGCTACACTGGTCACAAATCACATAAGCCCCATTTCTCCAGTCACAGACCCAATTACGTCACGATAGCTAACGACCGAACATTCCCATCTCACGGAATGAATGAATGAATGAAATTGATATTGAATACTAGTATACGGTTGGCAAAATATGTCATTTGCACCTGCTGTCTAGGTCCATTTCGACTCAAACTTTCCTAAATGCCTGCGCAAATACTAGAGAAGTATATGTGATGAAGCAGATACCCCAGCTAATTATCCCCGGCACGATAAGCAAAATGGGATATAGCGTATGTACATGCACGTAGATACGTGCGTGCGTGCGTGCGTGCGTGCGTGCGTTGCGTGCGTGCGTGCGTGCGTGCACGCAGTAACACCTTCCATTTTTCAATAACGTACACAGTGTGCGTCTCGTGATGTTGCTTTTGTTTTGCATACGACCCACGTCCGACGGCCAACGGTCAAGGTCACTGATGATTTATGTTCACCTTGTCTGTAAGTCAAATGAGTTAATTTCTTTATTATTATTATTATCAAGGCTGCCAGCGAGGGGATTCGCTTAGCGATAACGATGGCCTTGTTCTATAATATTATACCGTCTACTGACGACGCCGTCTCATAGTTCTAGTCGTATCGGAGGTATTGCAAGCAAATTTACAATGCGACCATTCCGGAATTATTTAGAGAATTGGCGAGTTGGTTTGAGGACGATTTCGTCATTGGGCGAGATACCGTACAATCCATACACTCCAGCACTTGTGGTAGTCTCCGTTTTGCTCGCCAACTGTACAATCAATTACATTCGCCAATTATCTGCATCAAATATGCATTACACAATACATGGAATTCGGTGATGTTGTTTATCTCTGGCAGGTAACCGCAGTATATACACTGTTCATCATGTTATACCGCGGCACGAAAGCAATACTGCATGTAAATGAGACATTCCATGTGGTTTTGTATCTGAGGTTTTTTATTTGATTAATTCATAAAAATTACATTGAGATGCTTTCTCTAAATGTCGTCGACAGTTGAGAAAATGTCCATAGCAAATACGTAGCAGGGTATGTGATTACGTGGTATGTTGTTTACACTGCAGTAATGGATGCGCCCATGAGGTCTCAGGTAAATCTTATGTTTCATCAATACGACTGCGGTTTCTTTCTTTTAATGATGACCATGTTCAAGCCATTATCACTACGAACCCACCAATACCACACTTAGCAGCATGGATTTACATTTATTGAGCATAGGCTGCATATGCAGCCTATGCTCAATAAATGTAAATCCAACAAAATTACTTGTGTACTTAGTCTGAACATGCTGCAGGGAAATTTGAATCGGACACAGTTTAAACAACGTTAGATTTCGTCCGATTCAAATGTCAAATGCAGAATGTTCAGACTAACTACACAAGTAATACTTCTAAATTTGTATTGACGGACTAGAAGTGTTAATGGCTGAAACATGGTCATCATTAAAAGGAAGGAACCGCAGTCGTATTGATGAACATTAAATTTTACCCGAGACCTCATGGGCGCCACCATTACTGCAGTGTAAAACATAAACCACGTGATCACTTTGATTTAATTTAACTAGCGTCTCTAATGAAACTTCTTTCTAACGGTCGTATAGTATGCCCATTTCACAACAAAAAATAAAGAAATTGAGCATAAACGTTTAAAGTCTATTTCTTAATAGCAATTATCATACCCTGGTATGATGATTGCTATTAAGAAATGCTATTAAGAAATCGACTTTAAACGTTTATGCTAAATTTATTAATGATGCTTGCTATTAAGAAATCGACTTTAAACGTTTATGCTAAATTTCTTTATTTTTTGTTGTGAAATGGGCATACTATACGACCGTTAAAAGAAGTTTCATTAGAGATGCTAGTTAAATTAATTCAAATTAGCATGTTTAGTATACTGATTAATATCTAGTGTTTGCAACTGTAGTTATTTTCCAGTATTACATGTATATATTGTTTGTTTATAAATCCCCGATTTTTGCTGAAGACTTATTATTATAATATAGTTGGGTTCAAGAATACGATACCAATCTATAGTTCAAGTATTTTTCTAACCTGTTTCACCCATCTCTATGCATATCTGAGATCCTGTGCCTTTAATAGCCCAATAATATAATTATTTTTGGAAGCTCATATCACATGATCGTATACCACGGGTTCGCTAAATAACAAAAAGAAGGAATTGAGCTTAAACGTGGTTGTGATTAGAGAAATGGGGTTTATGGGTTTTGCGACCAGTGTAGATCCAGATCAGCCTGTGCATACGCATAGTCTGATCAGGATCTGCACTGTTCGCTATTCCATCAATGAAACGCCCATCATGATTCCAACACACAATGTAGATCACCATCCGGCTACATGAGTATAATATTCGATCAGGCGCAACACTGGACACAAATCACCCATTACTTTAAGTCACAGTCGCATATTCAGGCCACATCGTTCCTTTTCCAACTTCAGAATGACGAATATCAGTTTAACCCGCTCGAGATTGGATGCAATCTTACATTTATGACTTTAACGCATTCGCCGGTTCTATCATCGCATTATCAAAACAGAAACAGATACACGATTTATTTACGGAGTATTTACCGAGATGTAAACATACATACAACCCACACCGCCAAATGCATGATATAGATGCGAACGTACATCAAACGAAAATCAGTAGAATCTCAACACCCGTAAATCAGGTATTAGTTGCATCTGTCGAAGACATGCATGTACAGTAGAAACTCCCGAATACCGGACCCTCTAAATACCAGAATCCTCCCGAAACCGAAACATTTAATTCCTTCTTTATTCAGTGTACCAAAAACTCTGAATACCGGATCCTCTGAATTCCGGAAACCGGACGATTTCACAAAAAAAAAAAGAATACTTTTCAGCATAATTTTACCTCTGAATACCGGACGGATCAGAATTTCTAAAATCACCAAGCGCCCGCGGCAGGGTTTAAATTTGACACAATGGTCCTGTTGGATTTCCTGTCAGACAGGTGTGATAAGAGAGACGTTACGCATTTGATACGGTTCACAAGTCAAGTCACATAGTCGGGGCTGTTTATTTTTAAAAGGATGTTTTGTGTATTACAACCTACAAATATTTCCGAGCATATGATCGACGCGTGATTTTGGAAAACCGACCAATGAAAACAATTATTTCTCCCGACTTTCGTCAAAACAAAGATGGATACTCGATATTTACATTTACAAATCGGGCCGTGTTTGGTCTTGAATTAAATAGAGAAAAACATGCCGTTATTTTCCATTGAATACTTACATCGATTGATGCGGCTGTAATTGACGACGGCAGGTATGTAAGGTAATTATGAGGTCATATAATCATTGAAAATTGCCGATTAGTCTTCGCTAATTGGAGTACACGTTTAGTGACAAACCTATTTACACACCGTATTATCGGCACATAAGCCACGCAGACTGATCAGGTGACCAGCGTAGGCCCAGTTCAGTCAGATAATAGAATACTACAGTACATGTATATCAAGTCTTGAGTAAAAATAGTGAAAAACCTCTAAAAACCGGAAACCTCTCTAAACCGGACTTTTTGTCCGGTCCGGAGGCTGTCCGGTATTCGGAGTTTCTACTGTAATTGTATTCGAGTGGAGTCGAGTGGAGTGTTTGCTGTTGACAATTCTGTATATTACACGTTTTGCTATACTGTGGACCTTCTCTAAACCGGACACCCTGGCGACCCCAATGTCTTTAACCCTTTGAACTCGAAAGCCCGCTATATCGGTTTATGCAAAAAGTGCAGATCCAGATGAGTCGGCTCGTAATGAGCCGTCTCATCAGGATCTGCACTTTTTGAAAGTAATTTTAATATTTTTGAGAACAAAAAACACACCCTTTTCATAAATGGACGAATCTGAAAATCATTTTATGACTATTGGATTGGTCGCAACATTAGCATATCACAGTCCATTCCAATTCCTTATGGTTGAAAGGGTTAATTTCGATGGGTTTCACTGTCATTTCTTTCATTGTCGTGTCTTTTCATGATTTAAAATGACACAATCTGTTCATGGAGTGCTTAATTACAGTGGAACCTCTCGAAATCGGACTCCCTGTGAGGTCCACAGGGTATCCGGTTTAGAGGGGTTCTACTGTTACAAACACTCGATGACGGATTAGTGTCATTTTCAGTCATGAACAAACAGGACAATGAAATAAATTACATTGAAGCCCGTCTCAATTAAGCACAATGGGGTCCCCAGGGTGTCCGGTTTAGAGGGGTTCAACTGTACATGTATGTATGAAACTATCTCGTGACAGATGATGTGTTATATCAGATTAAGTATTTCTTCGTCCCTGAGATACGCACACCCTTACATTCTCCTCAAGAGTCCTGTACAGGCGGACGAACCGTTATACAAAACGGTGCAGCATGGACGATGCTACTGTTAAACTGTCAATGTAAACACGTCCGGATGCGAGTACGTACAACATGATGCACTCGGTAACAATCGCCACATTCCGTAGGTATGGCTGTGATTGGAGTAATGGGGCTTATGGGATTTACGACCAGTGTATAGCTCCTGATCAAATATCACACTCCTGTAGCCTGATAACGATCTATATTGCTTGTTAGAAGCATGACGGTGTTTCAATGATCGAATGCGAACAGTGCAGATCCTGATCAGACTGTGCGGATGCACAGGCTGATCTGGATCTACACTGGTTGCAGAACCCATAATCCGCATATTTCCAGTCACAGCCACACATCACGAATCATTCACGAATTGTTTACTGTATCGTTAGATACAGTTATGTCAGCGTCAGATGTATGTTACTATTTTTAGGTATCGCCATTTTATTTATCTATTTTAGTACAATGTAGTTAATGTCAGTCGCCATTTTTGCGGACAGGTTTATTCGCCGGAACTCGTGTACTTATTATGTGGTAAAAAACGGAACTTTTATAAAGGGTTATAATTCATATTTCATAATACCTATTTTGATAGTAAATGCATCACTTTAAAGGTATGACGCTATGCTCCAATTTGGTATATACTACGTATGTCTACGACGAGTGTAATTAATGCACACCACATCAGATTAAGATTGTTATAAAGGCTGCAAATGGGGGTATCATCGGTGTGGAGCAGGCACACTTTCCTACTTTTTGTTTCTGGCGATACACTTTCAGTTCTTTCAGTACTTTGATTCGTATACTTCGCGGAACGAATTGTGGCAAATGGCACACGTTTTATCGGAACGGAACCCGGAACGATGCCTCTGAGGCCAGACTGAGTCTGATGCGGTCGACACTGGTCACCAATGCCGTGTAGTTCCTTTTGCCCACCGTCCGCATATTTGCAGTTCACGGTCTGTTGATTTCGGATGTCTGCGCAACCGGAAATGGCAGATTTATTTGCGGAAAACAATAAATCTAATACGTCGAGCCGACATCCCCGGGAGACATTTCAGATTTATAATCATATTATTCTGAGCCAAGGTACGGAGTTACCTCCCTTGTAATGCCAAAATTCGCCGATATTGATTTCGAAAATCATTCATATTCCCCGTAAATTACGTGAAAAATTGACAAAACATTCAGAGCTCATGCTGAATTGAATTCCACATGAGCTCCGACTTTTCATTAAATTTTCAACGATATTTAAGGGAACTATTGAATTTCTTTGTAATCGGTGTTAAACGGCGATGCGATAAGGGAGGTTATTCTAGAGCTTGGTTCATGTGATATACAACTAATCTGCATCACAAAAACAAAATAATGTCAATCTCGCATGGTGGTGTATTTTACAAACTTAAGTGCACTTTCGCATTTCATTTGCATTCGTATTGAAGAAACAAAGTGCAGTTAAACATCAGTTCTGGGACTAAAGATCAAAGTTTATTGACGAAGGTGTGATGCATAAATAGAGAATAGTAGGTTAGTGCCATGAATGGGAAAATATATCTGGCAAGGCTTTGGAAACGGGATGGGCGAGGCTCTGCCGAGCACATACCGTTTCCGTGCCGCGCCAGATATTTTTTCCATTCACGGCACTAACCTACTATTCTATTTATCCCGTCAACACCTACAAATGGAAAAAATAACCCCAGTCACCGCATATATTCATACGTGGTGATTAGGTCGTATTGACAGGATATCAAAAATGTTTCCGAACGTGGTTTTCCGACGTGACGTAAACGCTGACGTCATTTTTACAGCAGATTTTCTTAAAATATTTCCAGCAAACCGGCGGATTTTAATGATATATATAGCGCAACGAATACTGTAAAATATGTGTTTTATGGGCGCTTAAATGTATATTACAATAGCTTATAACTTTCACGAAGAATCGAGTAACGTTTATTTCTTACAGTCACGTGCTCTAGATTTACTGCGCAATACTGCATAAATATCAACCATTCAATTGGAAAGTTATTTAAGGAAATATAATGTAAATGCGTCTAATACTTTTGCCCTAGAAATGTCATATCTAAAGAATGAACGAAAAACATGTGTCTTCATATTTTACAACCTCGGATGTGGGAGTCCGGGTTTAACACCTGTGACGAACACATGCACTCGGGAACCCTTGGTCTGTTCGGTACATCGACCGTTCGGTCACAAACGGTCACACCGGTCACAAATCACATACACACTACCTGTACATCCTTATATTGCTGTGTTGGCATAAAGTGTAGATCCAGATGAGACGGCTCGTGACGAGCCGTCTCATCAGGATCTTCACTTTTTGCAAGCAATTTTCACATTTATTTACAAACCAAACACCCCGTTTTCATAAATGGACTGGTTTTCATAAATGGACGCCATTCCTTAGTTTTAGCATATCTTTGGTACATTTACGGGCTTTGTTTCTGCAGTTACACAGCACATGGGCAGTGTATGGGCATATACAGATGTGATAGCACATTAGATCACGTTCGTCCGCATGTACGAGGAGATAATCCACTCGCTAAAGCTCGCGGATTATCTCCTCGTACGCGGAAATCGATTCTGCGAAAAAACGACACAAGTCTGTGCCGAACTCCATGGACCACCAAATGCAGATGATGAAGGTGAAATATGACGCATCACACACGTCTTGTTGAGCTGCATTTGTGGTCTGTGTACTTTGGCGCAAACTTCTGTTGTTTTTGCGAAGAATCTACAGACACGGAAATCGATTATTCGCAAAAACGACATAAGAACGTGCCGAACTTTCATGACGACCAAATGCAGTACACGAAGACGCGTTTACTGCGCCATATTTCATCAAAATCCGTTGCATATTAAGGAAAATATCAAATAATACTTACTTTGGAGTGGGAGAGCTTTCAACACGTTCACACGTGATCATGCACCTTGGCAGTATATCAGGCGTTTATAAAACAACATAAAACTACATTGTACTGAATAAACTTCGATCGAGGGGCAAAAACAATAAATTCGACATAAAATTACACCGTAACTGATAGCAGGCGTCAACCTACCGAGATATCGACATGGAATGTTGAAAATCAACCCATTTACCCGTAAATGTGTCAGAGACTGGGCTTATGGGATCTGTTACCAGTGTAGCTCCTAATCAAATATCACAATCATGTAGCCGCATAACGATCTATATCCCTTGTTAGAAGCATGGCAGGTGTTTCATTGGTGGAATGACGAACAGTGCAGATCCTGATCAGACTGTGCGGATGCACAGGCTGATCTGGATCTACAGTGGTCGCAAAGCCCATAAGCCCCATTTCCCGACACAGCCACAAATATTTGTACCCGACACAGTCTGCACCATGCTAATACGTGGACTATTCCAGTATTCAGAAAAGAGGGAATGCTGGTCGATCTCATTTTCGTGGTATTGACCATACATGTAACGCCAAACAGTAATCGTTGTAAAATAAATTGAACACTTTTAACGATTATTTGATTTTAAAAAAGAAAAAGTATTGACAAACTCTGTATATCTCGATGAAACGCTGGCTTATCATCCGACTCCATAGTTGCGGACAGTAACTCAGTAACGAGTGGATCCATAGTACTGAAAATATTTGATTTAGTAATTAAAATTAATATTATTGAAGTGATTGATGGGGTCCAGAAATAACTTCAATATCTACCCGTTACCCATAGCTAGCCCTCGATATTAAAGGTACATGCCCACTCAGTAGGCACATAATGTCCTTTACATCAGAGACATCATCTGATCATCTGATACATTTTATGGCAAAATAAACATTTATTCACCATTATTTCACGAATTGGTTTGCATTATTACACATTTTATATCAGACGTAAATTGCCACTCATATCAGGGGCGATAACCGTGTTTCCTTTAAATGTTAACAGACATTACTAGTTATTCTCTGTATTATTTTTTTAATGTGCAATGATCATACTATCATGATTATATCTGTATAGCAGGCACTTGTAATTTTTAGAACTGGTGGAATGGTGACACAAGTATACACTAATTTAATTCCTATAGAGAACATTATGTGCCTACTGTGTGGGCATGTACCTTTAATGACTTGTATCGTGGCAATCGGGAACATATGGGGAATACACTGCTGGTTGCGATATATTACATGCTACCCAGTGATTTACAGTGATTATGGAGGGATTTATTTCCTTGAAGGAAATATTTCCTCCTAGACGTTCACGAGACGTAATTGATGTCACGTTTTGACGTCATTTTCGGCGAAGAAACAATTCATACGCTAACGTCAAAATTGGCAAATGTGGCAACGTTATAAGCTGGTTTAAGACCATTTCACATTTTTCGAAGAGCATGTAATATACAATTTATTCCATTACCATTTTGAAATACCGGATTTAGTTCCCTTGACATCTGCAAATTCGACAAAGAAAATAATGCTCCGCAATCGTTTCTTTATATGTGGGAAATAAATTCGGTATTTCAAAATGGTAGTTGAATAAACTCTATATAGCAGAGATTTGACCTTTGCGAGATCTCGGACAATCGGAAGATAACGTTTTATTTTTATGTCGTTTTAAATTGAGTAACACAGATTACAGAACATCAGGTATATATAGTTTGATGGATTCGAAATCTTAAATAATTGTCTTATCATGTATACGGTATTTCTGGTCGATGCTACGGCAACACGATACTACGATACTACGATGGCGATAGCTGACACGACTTCGGTACTACGATATCACGCTACTACCATGCCACCATGGAAATAATACGATAGTACGATCATTATATCGTCGTGATATCGTAGTATAGCGATTGTATTATCGTAGTATCGGCATCGGACTGGCATGATATCGTATTATCGTCATCACAGTATCATACTATCGTCATTGTGCTATGGCAATATCACGATAGTATTATCGTAGAATCCTTATTGTACTGACATAAAATCCTATTATCGTCATCTTAGTATCGTATTATCGTCATCGTGTTATCGTAGTATCGTCATCATAGTACTGTGGAATCGTCATCGTAGTGTCGTACTATCGTCATATTATCGACCCGATAGCGATATTACGATGGCCTTAACGGAACACACGTGCTCCGTAAATGCCATCGTAATATCGATATCGGGTCGATACGACAATATCACAATCACGATAGTGCGATAGTTTAACGGAACACTAGTGATCCGTAAAGGCAATCGTAATGTCGATATCGGGTCGGTACAACGATATCACGATGACGATAGTACGATAGTACGATACTACGATGACGATACTACGATAGTATCCACCCGACAGAGATGTTACGGATTGCCGTAACGGAAATCAATTCCTACAAAGATAATTATCCTGATTTGGATATCAAGTATTGATGTACAAGAGGGACAGAACGGAAGTACGGAATCGTAGATTTTCACACAGTATCGCACTGTGGTTCCGATTATCTCTGATGATCTCGTCTCCGGTGTTAATGTCACAGACATTAATGACCCGTGGATAGACAATAATAAACTAACCAAGGATCTGACAAAACCAGGCTTATTGTAATTGAATGGATTAATGGGTTAACTCCCACAATATTTTACCCCCCTTCTGTTACTGTCCTCTTTGAAGGGGGTCAGTGGAATATAGGGGCTAACCCCACAATAGATTTAGCCCCCTTCTTTGACTGATTTCTTTGAAGGGGGTTAGTGAAAAAAGGGGGCTAACCCCACACTTGAGATAACCCCCTTCTTTGACTGATTTCTTTGAAGGGATTAGTGGAATAAGGGGGCTAACTCCACCAGAGACTTAGCCCTCTTATTTTATTGAACTCTTTGAAGGGGGTTAGTGGAATAATAGGTCTAAATCCACCAGGTAGATAGCAACCTTCCTCCAAGGACCCCTTCAATTGCGATACAGCTTCAGTGTATAACGATGTGCTTATTATGCAATACCGAGACATGACTGTGCATTTGATCAGAGGCAATTCGATGTTAGTTTGCTAATTGCACATTTACAAAGCAGTTAATGTACGGATGAACCAGCCTAAACGTGGCTGTGACTGGAGAAATGGGGCTTATGGGTTTTGCGACCAGTGTATATCCAGATCAGCCCGTGCGTCCGCACAGTCTGATCAGGATCTGCACTGTTGGCCATTCGATGATTGAAACACCGCCATGCTTCCAACAAGCAATATAGATCGTTATCCGGCTACATGAGTGTGCTATATGATCAGGAGCTACACCGGTCACAAATCACATACACACTACATGTACATCCTTATATTGCGGTGTTGGCATAAAGTGTAGATCCAGATGAGACGGCTCGTGACGTGACGAGCCGTCTCATCATGATCTTCACTTTTTGCAAGCAATTTTCACATTTATTTACAAACCAAACACCCCGTTTTCATAAATGGACTGGTTTTGTGACGTTTGCTTTGGTTGGGAAATGAACATATCACAGTCCATTCCAGTTATGTAGGGGTGAACGGACTAAGGCTATTTCGATGACTGCACAGAGAACAGTGTAGGCTCTGATTATGTAGCTAGCCCCCTTCTTCCACTGACCGCGTCAATTGTAAATGCAATAAAACAGACACATGTCCTTTCCAGCATTTTAAGGATTTTCCTGATATACGCTGCTGAGAAAAATAAGCCCGTTTTTTTCAGGTCCTGGCCCCGTAATTGTTTCCTGAGTGTCAGTAATTGTGAAAGATAGCGGCGACAGATGCAAATAAGATGCAATTCGCATTTGATGACAAGGTTATTGTGAAAGAGGAGTATTATTCTATCCAAACACGTGACCCGCCACGACGAAATGGCGTTGTGTCTCAGAAAGGTGATTGGTGAACAAAATTAATTAATTGGACTTTTTTTTATAAATTCTTTCCCACGAAATAACAATTCGTTCCCTCAATTTAACAATTCGTTCCCATGAAATGACAATTCGTTCATTCAATTTAACAATTCGTTCCAACCATATAACAATTCGTTCCCACGAATTAATTATATTTCGTGGGAACGAATTGTTAATTCGAGGGAACGAAGAAACGAATCCCCGACATTTCTAGTTTTATTGATCATGTGGCGAATTCACAGTACGATTTTATTTCTCCATGACGATAAAATACTCGAGGCAATATCTGAGAACCAACGTTTTTTTTCGATTTTTTCGATTCGGTTCGCCTTCCATACCCGGAGAGATCCAAAGTACTTGTTTATGGCCTAATATACGGGTTTCCTGACAATTCCCACCCTTAAATGCGGCCTGTGATTGGAGAAATTGGCTTATATGAACAGCGTGGCGTGTCTGAAATGTCACACAGTTGATTGATGTCGTGTGCAGTCCGTAAAGTTATTTTCTGACCAATCCAATCGTCACAAAATGATTGTCAGATTAGTCCATTTATGAGAAGGAGGTGTTTTTGTTCTAAAACATATGAACATTACTTGCAATAAGTGTTGATCCGGATGAGACGGCTCGTTACGAGCCGACTCATCTGGAACTGCACTGTTTGCAAACTCCGTTATAGCGGGCTTTCGGGTTCAAAGGGTTAAACGTTTCAACAAACACTACATCGGTTTTTGCAAACAGTGTATATCCAGATGAGCCGGCTCGTAACGATCCGTCTCATCAGGATTTGCACGTTTTGTAAATAAGTTTCATATTTCCTTAAAAAAAACACACACTTTTTATAAATAGTATGATGGGTGTATCATTGATGAATTGGCGAATAGTGCAGATCCTGATCAGACTGTGCGGATGCACAGGCTGATCTGGATCTACACTGGTCGCAAAACCCATAAGCTCAATTTCTCCAATCACAGTCAGAAATTTGCCACAACTGCAATAAGATACATTTTCTCCGCCTACGGCACATCTATTCGCAGACAGATCTGTTTTTGTGCTTAAAATTCGTATCGCGCACCTGTCGGGGAATCGACATGTGAGCAGGTGCGTGTTTTGTGGTAAATTCACAAACAGTATCAATAGTATAGCTAACAAATAAGTATTTTGATGAAATAAAACTATCTGGATGCAACCTAACCCGAATGTTCTGTATGTAACGCAGACCAACCGGGATATGTTGCGTTACATACAGAAAAGTCGGGTTAGATGCAACCAAGAACGTCGTATTGTAGATCTCTATCTCATATATTTATGCAAAATGTTCAATATTTTTCGTACTTGGTGTCGAAAGTTGACGAGATGTTGACGAAATGTTCAGAGCAAATGCGGAATAGAATTGCGCATTTGTACTGACAATTTCGTTAAGTTTCAACGTCATTGAATCCAAATATCACAGATTCTGTAAATATTTTTTCATGTAAAATCGCACACCTTACATGTACAAAATCGCTTTGCTTGACTTGCATGTATATTTGCGATACAACGTTGAACGAAGTGTTCAACACTTCGTTCAACGTTGAATCGCAAATACACATGTAAGTCGAGCAATGCGATTTTGCGAGTAGTAATCACGACTTCGGTAATTTTCACGACTGTCGTTCACTTTCTCAAGTTATCTTACTGGCTGTTAAAAAGGGCTTATTGCGTTTTCCAACAGTGTATCTCCTGCTCGGCTAGTACAAACTCGTGTAGCCTGGTTTTGTTTTGCTTTCAAAATGGTAGTTGAATAAACTCTATATAGCAGAAATGTGACCTTTGCGAGATCTCGGACAATCGGAAGATAACTGTTTTATTTTTATGTCGTTTTAAATTGAGTAACACAGATTACAGAACATCAGGTATATATAGTTTGATGGATTCGAAATCTTAAACAATTGTCTTATCATGTATACGGTATTTCTGGTCGATGCTACGGCAACACGATACTACGATACTACGATGGCGATAGCTGACACGACTTCGGTACTACGATATCACGCTACTACGATGCCACGATGGAAATAATACGATAGTGCGATCATTATATCGTCGTCATCGTGATATCGCAGTATCGCGATTGTATTATCGTAGTATCGGCATCGTACTGGCATGATATCGTATTATCGTCATCACAGTATCATACTATCGTCATTGTGCTATGGTAATATCGCGATAGTATTATCGTAGAATCGTTATTGTACTGACATGAAATCCTATTATCGTCATCTTAGTATCGTATTATCGTCATCGTCTTATCGTAGTATCGTCATCATAGTACTGTGGAATCGTCATCGTAGTGTCGTACTATCGTGCTGTCATATTATCGACCCGATAGCGATATTACGATGGCCTTAAAGGAACACACGTGCTCCGTAAATGCCATCGTAATATCGATATCGGGTCGATACGACGATATCACAATCACGATAGTACAGTACTGCGATATCACGATGACGATACTACGATAGTTTAACGGAACACTAGTGTTCCGTAAAGGCAATCTATCGATATCAGGTCGGTACAACGATATCACGATGACGATAGTACGATACTACGATGACGATACTACGATAGTATCCACCCGATAGAGATATTACGATTGCCTTAACGGAAAACAATTCCTACAAACATATCCTGATTTGGACATCCAGTATTGATGTACAATAGGGACAGAACGGAAGTACGGAATCGTAAGATTTTCACACAGTATCGCACTGTGGTTCCGATTATCTCTGATGATCTCGTCTCCGGTGTTAATGTCACAGACATTAATGACCCGTGGATAGACAATAATAAACTAACCCAGGATCTGACAAAACCGGGCTTATTGTAATTGAATGGATTAATGGGTTAACTCCCACAAGATTTTACCCCCTTCTGTTACTGTCCTCTTTGAAGGGGGTCAGTGGAATATAGGGGCTAACCTCACAATAGATTTAGTCCCCTTCTTTGACTGATTTCTTTGAAGGGGGTTAGTGAAAAAAGGGGGCTAACCCCACACTAGAGTTGGTTACCCTTTCTTTGACTGATTTCTTTGAAGGGGTTAGTGAAATAAGGGGGCTAACTCCACCAGAGACTTAGCCCCCTTATTTTATTGAACTCTTTGAAGGGGGTTAGTGGAATAAGAGGTCTAAATCCACCAGGTAGATAGCAACCTCCCTCCAAGGACCCCTTCAATTGCGATGCAGCTTCAGTGTATAACGATGTGCTTATTATGCAATACCGAGACATGACTGTGCATTTGATCAGAGGGAATTCGATGTTAGTTTGCTAATTGCACATTTACAAAGCAGTTAATGTACGGATTAACCAGCCTAAACGTGGCTGTGACTGGAGAAATGGGGCTTATGGGTTTTGCGTACCAGTGTATATCCAGATCAGCCCGTGCGTCCGCACAGTCTGATCAGGATCTGCATTGTTGGCCATTCGATGATTGAAACACCGCCATGCTTCTAACAAGCAATATAGATCGTTATCCGGCTACATGAGTGTGCTATATGATCAGGAGCTACACCGGTCACAAATCACATACACACTACCTGTACATCCTTATATTGCGGTGTTGGCATAAAGTGTAGATCCAGATGAGACGGCTCGTGACGAGCCGTCTCATCATGATCTTCACTTTTTGCAAGCAATTTTCACATTTATTTACAAACCAAACACCCCGTTTTCATAAATGGACTGGTTTTGTGACGATTGCTTTGGTTGGGAAATGAACATATCACAGTCCATTCCAGTTATGTAGGGGTGAACGGACTAAGGCTATTTCGATGACTGCACAGAGAACAGTGTAGGCTCTGATTATGTAGCTAGCCCCCTTCTTCCACTGACCGCGTCAATTGTAAATGCAATAAAACAGACAACTGTCCTTTCCAGCATTTTAAGGATTTTCCTGATATAGGCTGGTGAGAATAAGCCGGGTTTTTTTCAAATCCTGGCCCCGTAATTGTTTCCTGAGTGTCGGTAATTGTTAAAGATAGCGGCGACAGTTGCAAATAAGATGCAATTCGTATTTGATGACAAGGTTATTGTGAACGAGGAGTATTATTCTATCCAAACACGTGACCCGCCACGACGAAATGGCGTTGTGTCTCAGAAAGGATTGGTGAACAAAATAAATTAATTGGAATTTGTTTTTATTAATTCGTTCCCACGAAATAACAATTCGTTCCCTCTTTTAACAATTCGTTCCCTCGAATTAGCAATTCGTTCCCATGATATAACAATTCGTTTCCTCAAATTAACAATTTGTTCCCACGAAATGACAATTCGTTCCCTCAATTTAACAATTCGTTCCAACGATATAACAATTCGTTCCCACGAATTAATGTTATTTCGTGGGAACGAATTGTTAATTCGAGGGAACGAAGAAACGAATCCCCGACAGTTCTAGTTTTATTGATCATGTGGCGAATTTACAGTACGATTTTATTTCTCCATGACGATAAAATACTCGTGGCGATATCTGAGAACCAACGTTTTTTTCGATTTTTTCGATTCGGTTCGCCTTCCATACCCGGAGAGATCCAAAGTACTTGTTTATGGCCTAATATACGGGTTTCGTGACAATTCCCACCCTTAAATGCGGCCTGTAACTGGAGAAATTGGCTTATATGAACAGCGTGGCGTGTCTGAAATGTCACACAGTTGATTGATGTCGTGTGCAGTCCGTAACGTTATTTTCTGACCAATCCAATCGTCACAAAATGATCGTCAGATTAGTCCATTTATGAGAAAGGGGTGTTTTTGTTCTAAAACATATGAAAATTACTTGCAATAAGTGTTGATCCGGATGAGACGGCTCGTTACGAGCCGACTCATCTGGAACTGCACTGTTTGCAAACTCCGTTATAGTGGGCTTTCGGGTTCAAAGGGTTAAACGTTTCAACAAACACTACATCGGTTTTTGCAAACAGTGTATACCCAGATGAGCAGGCTCGTAACGATCCGTCTCATCAGGATTTGCACGTTTTGTAAATAAGTTTCATATTTCCTTAAAAAAAAAACACCCACTTTTTATAAATAGATTAGTCTGAAAATGGTTTTGTGACGATCAGATTGGTCGGACAATTAACATATCACAGTTCATTCCAGTATTCAGGGTTGAAAGGGTTAAACAATACATTAACGCATTTCAGTCTAAGGATACGATATTTTTTGCAAATTAACTGCAGGTGCCTGTTTGAAACAATATGCATGTACATATGTATACATACATGTGTACATTATACAAAATGTGTATTTCCACGCACATGCTTCACTAAACTCTGCTCAGACAATTGTCATCATGGAAATTGTTTGTCTGCTCGCATGTTATTAACGCGCAGCAAAAAGTAGCGCGGGGAAAAAAGCAGCGCAGCAAAATTATGCGCCATGGAAACCGACCTTTAGATGCATTTTTTTCCGAGAATTTATCCGAGTATCAACTTTTACAGGTACATGCCCACTCGGTAGGCACAAAATGTTCTTTATATCAGAGACATCATCTGGGACATTTTCTTGCAAAATAAACATTAATTCACCGTTACCCCACGTATTGATTGGCATTATTATACATTTTATATCAGACGTAAATTTCCACATTGATATCAGGGGCGATAACCGTGTTTCATTAAAATGTTAACGGACATTACTAGGTTAGAAGACACCAAATGGTGCGAAACCGCCCAGGCAAAAGTAGTCCGGTATAAAAAAATAGTGCGGGTGTTTTGAGGTCACAGACACCGTTTGCTTGCAAATCTTGATCCATTACTACCCAGTTTCACTTGAGGAACATTTTGGGATGCCTTCAACACCAGTTTTCAGCATATTTGTAGCATTTAAAAGAAAACACTGACCCTGTTGGTCACTTGATGTAAACGGAGTTTTCCGTGGCCAAAAAATGTACACAATATTGGAGGATATGACAAGGTTGGATTTTTCTTTCTTAGGAGTAAGTGAACCTATTGTTTAGTTCATGCAGAACCAGTACAGACTGGCTGCAGGTCATGTACAAGTGGGTCCCACAGCATCCATACGAATAGTGAAAGTAGGAGAGACTGGCCTTATTGGATGGCATTCGGTTAAATTATATAGTAAAACTATTTGGTGGTGTCTAACCTTACTATTTATTCTGTGTATTTATTTTTTGATGTGCAATGATCACACTTTATAAGCAGTCGAAAATATTTTTTTCAGGTGACGCATTTAATTGATATAAATAATTGAAAAATAGCATGCCTCATTTGCATATAAAAATAGCCTGATACCATCGCGAGTCACTATCAGTAAAACAAAATAAGTATTACTAAATGATTATATCTGTATAGCGGGCAGTCGTAATATTTAGAACTGGTGGAATAGTGACACAATTATACACTTATTTAATTCCAATAAAGAATATTGTGTGCCTAGTGAGTGGGCTTGTACCTTTAAATGTCCAGCTACGTGTATACTGGTGCATGATCACGTGGTTACAACAGCAACAACAATGGCTGAAAGTGTTGAAAGCGCGACCTCTCCAAAGTACGTATTATTTGACATGTTCCTTATTATGTAAGTGATGTTGATGAAATATGAGCTGCATTTGGTGGTCCCGGGAGTTACGACATACTTATGTCGTTTTTGCAAAGAATCGATTTCCGTGTCAGTAGACACGGAACTCGATTCTTCGCAAAAACGACAGAAGTTTTGGCCAAAGTACCGAGACAACCAAATGCAGCTTCACAAGACGCGTTTGACGCGCCATATTTCATCAAACTCCGTTACATAATAAGGACAATATAAAAGAATGCGTACTTCTGGAAGTTTCAGTATTTGTTGTTGTTGTTGCAACCACGTGAGCATACACCTGGTGTATACTGGTTGACGAGCGTAAGGCTTTCAGCCAGTATAGTGTGGGACCTTTAACGGTTATATCCCCGACTCCTACCCCAGCACGCTCCTTCAACTCGTTTTCCGCCATGTCAATTACCCATTGACACATTGTTCGTAATAAAATCTATATTTGACTAAATTTCACGAAATAAAAAAGAAGGCTCATTCTTAAATTTTGATAAAATTTAATGTTATTATGTGTTTGCATTGTTTATATGGCCGTAACATTTTGGCAGGTTTCGTGAAATAGTAATTCATAATCATCTAGCTCTTGTGTTCAACGTGACATATTCTGTTTGCTGCAACCATGCTGGGCATTACCCGGACTGAATGGCGACAGTGCAGACCCTGATCAGACTGCGCATCCGGATGCGCAGTCTGATAAGGGTCTGAAGTGATCGCAAAGACCATACGCGTCATTTCTCCAGTCACATGCCATATTTAATGATGGGAACTTACATGTAGATACGTTCATGTATAGGCTGGTTGCTACCGAATCCCCTTAATCTGTGTTCGCGTCTTTTCTATAGGTTAAAAGGCGAAGACTCGTTTACAAACTCATTTCTTTGGTTTAGGTTAGAGAATACCGAAATGGCACGAAATCGCACAGGGTGTAGAAGTAGTCCGGTATAAAACAAATAGTGCGGGCGTTTTGAGGTCACATACCTAGTTTTCTGGAAAATCTTGATCTACTACTACCCAGTTTCACTTGAGGAACATGTTGGGGTGCTTTTAACACCAGTTTTCAGCATATTTGTAGCACGTTTTGCCACGTGATGTAAACAGAGTTTCCGTGGCCAAACATGTAAACAATATTGGGGGATATGACGAGGTTGGATGTTTCTTTCTTAGAAGTAAGCGAACCTATTGTTTAATGCATGCAGAACCAGTACATACTGTCTGCAGATCATGTACAAGTAGGTCCCACATCATCCATACGAATAGTGAAAGTAGGAGACACTGGCGTTATTGGATGGGATTCGGTTAAATTATATAGTAAAACTATTTGGTGTGTTCTAACCTTTAAACGAATTGAAACTAACCGAACTTTCGTTGACTAATGAAAAGATATGATTTGCTTGCATATTGTTGAAATAAACAGTCGCTTTGCCGACCGCTCGTTACCTTTGGCTTTTGCATGGTCCATTTGCGAACCTTCACTTCAACAAATATCTACTATATCATCAACCAGTAACAAAATGGACTTGCGACGATTGCAACCAGCATAGATATTCGTGTGCGCATTAACCCCAGTCTCGGGCATTTGCGCAACGCAACCAACAGCTTGTGAATAATTGACGTTTGCGCAACGCAACTAACAACATGTAAACTTGTTCGGCGTTTACGCAACGTAACTATTTGTAATAGCGTGTGAATATTTTCGCATTTGCACAAAGCAACTGCGTGTGATAATTCGGCATTTGCGCAACGCAACTAACACCGCAAGACAACTACCCCGAACAAATTACAAGAAAATGAGCAAACAACACAAACATTCTGGCTACGTCAGTTCATGATTGCAAAACAAGAAAATATGTGTTGGACTGCCGTTATACCTGATGTACAATGAAACCTCTCTAAACCGGTTTATAGAAGTACTACTGTACCCGTTTCATCTACAGATTTTCACACGGGGCTAAACATGTTCACACTTACCTATAAACAGTAGCTGTATACGACACACCACCGCCTTTAAATAAATCGCCAAAAATGTCCCAAAGAATTCACCGTGAAACCACTTGTTCAATTGATAGCAATTTATCCACACATTCCGTTCAGTACATTAGCACAATAATATCTGCAGAGGCGAACCTGACACGATATTCCCATCCGTACACGCTAGATTTGTTCCTCTCCGATAGACAGTAGCTTTTCCAGAAATAGATTCGCTAGTAAAGGCGCAATCTGAGTAAATGTGTCCGCGTGCCGAGAATATGTCCGCGGACATTTACAACGCAACATCGGCGGTTGAAGTTTGCGAAAAGTCGGTTTGTCGCAGGCTCTGCCGAGCACATCCCGTTTCCGTGCCGCGCCAGATATGTTTTCCATTCACGGCACTAACCTACTATTCTATGTATCCCGTCAACATTACAAATAGCTTTAAAATGCAAAAAAATAACCCCAGCCGCATCTCCAAATCGTATTGACAGGATATCAAAAATGTTTCACGGCACCCTGTTTCACGGCACATACGCACTGTGTTAACGGGATAAATACCGTTTCTTTGTAATACGGAGACGTGTGCAAGCTTGAGAGTGTATGTTCAGGCTTATCTGGGTCTACACTGGTCGTCAATGACATTTACCAAATCACAACACATATACATGTAGCTGGCTATATGGTACTCCCCGGGGTCATAGTATATTCGCTCTTTGTTATGAGTCAAGATGTGCACGTGTCATCAATATGAGTTTATTATGGAATCAGTCAACGAGTTGAATAAATATTACATCAAATATCAACAAAAATGGTAGATTATACTTATTGCATAAACACATCACCATACATTGAAGCTGTACTGGCCACGAAACGTGTTTTCTGTAACAAGCTAATTGTATTTATCCAGTCAACACAGTGCGTATGTGCCGTGAAACACGGTGCCGTGAAACATTTTTGATATCCTGTTAATACGACCTAATAACTGCGTATGAATATGTGCGGTGGCTGGGGTTATATTTTTGCATTTGACTCTGGGCTTAGCGGGGGCGGCACGAACGTGAATTTGTGACAGGGTGGTAGAGGTCCATTGGAGCAATGCGTGTGTGAAATGTGAAGCATATCCGAGCAAGGAAATAGAAGTTATAGTCTCTTTACAAAACTTAACATCAAATAAATCGGTTAAGTATGTGACCTTGACCTCGAGATCAGCGGGGATTTGTCACAGTATGATAGTAGAGCCTTAGAGGAATGCATGCATGAAATATGAAGAATTTCCGATGAAAGAAATAGAAGTTATAACATATTTCTCTAATGTTTAGTTTTGTAAAGAGACTAAGTATATCACCTTGACCTTGGGATTAGCGGGGGTTGGACGGTCGTAGATTTGTCACAGCATGATAGTACAACCTTAGAGGAATGCACGAGTGAAATAATAAAATAATTTTCAATGAAGGAAATATAACTTATTTCTCTGATGTTAAGTTTTGTAAAGAGACCAAGTATTTGACATTGACCTTGAGATCAGCGGGGGTTGGACGGTCGTGGAGTTGGCACAGCATGGTAGTAGAGCCTTACAGGAATGCATGTGTGAAATATTAAGCATTTTAGGTGAAGGAAATAGAAGTTATAACATATTTCTTTGATGTTAAGTTTTGTAAAGAGACCAAGTATTTGACATTGACCTTGAGATCAGCGAGGGTTGGACGGTCGTGGAGTTGGCAGGTCGAGGAGTGGCACAGCAGGTAGTAGAGCCTTACAGGAATGTATGTGTGAAATATTAAGCATTTTAGATGAAGGAAATAGAAGTTATAACATATTTCTCTGATGTTAAGTTTTGTAAAGAGACTAAGTATTTGGCCTTGACCTCGGGATCTGCGGGGGTTGGACGGTCGTGGATTTGGCACAGCATGGTAGTAGAGCCTTACAGGAATGCATATGTGAAATATTAAGCATTTTAGATGAAGGAAATAGAAGTTATAACATATTTCTCTGATGTTAAGTTTTGTAAAGAGACTAAGTATTTGGCCTTGACCTTGGGATCTGCGGGGGTTGGACGGTCGTGGATTTGGCACAGCATGGTAGTAGAGCCTTACAGGAATGCATGTGTGAAATATTAATCATTTTAGATGAAGGAAATAGAAGTTTAACAATATTTATCTGATGTTAAGTTTTGTAAAGAGACTAAGTATTTGACCTTGACCTTGAGATCAGCGGGGGTTGGACGTCGTGGATTTGGCACAGCATGGTAGTAGAGCCTTACAGGAATGCATGTGTGAAATATTAAGCATTTTAGATGAAGGAAATAGAAGTTATAACATATTTCTCTGATGTTAAGTTTTGTAAAGAGACTAAGTATTTGGCCTTGACCTTGGGATCTGCGGGGGTTGGACGGTCGTGGATTTGGCACAGCATGGTAGTAGAGCCTTACAGGAATGCATGTGTGAAATATTAATCATTTTAGATGAAGGAAATAGAAGTTTAACAATATTTATCTGATGTTAAGTTTTGTAAAGAGACTAAGTATTTGACCTTGACCTTGGGATCAGCGCGGGTTGGACGGTCGTGGATTTGGCACAGCATGGTAGTAGAGCATTACAGGAATGCATGTGTGAAATATTAAGCATTTTAGATGAAGGAAGTAGAAGTTATAACAATATTTCTCTGATGTTAAGTTTAGTGACGGACGGACGCATGGATGCACGGATGCACGGACGCACGGAGAGTTGTGGTGGGTATAATAATAATGAGAAGAATAATGTGTGTAAGCACTTACCCTTGTGAAAACTTTAAAACTTTTCATCGTGTAAATGTATAACGTACTGGTTGCTAGAGTTTCATAAGTCATACGTGGCTAGTCTATTTAAAGGTACATGTCCACTCAGTAGGCACAAACTGTTCTTTATATCAGTCATCATCTGAGACATTTCCTGGCAAAATAAACATTCATTCACCATTTCCCCACATCTTGATTTGCATTATTATACATTTTATATCAGACGTAAATTTGCACACTGATATCAGGGGCGATAACCGTGTTTCCTTAAATTGTTAACGGACATTACTATTTATTCTCTGCATTTATTTGTTGATGTGCAATGATTATACTTTATAATCCGTCGAAAAATACTATTGTTTTTAGGTGACGCATTTAATTTGCATAAACAATTAAAAAAAATATCATGCCTCATTTGCATACGAAAATAGTGACGCGCGGTGGTATCAGGCTATCATTAAAATACAGATTACTAAATGATTGTATCTGCGTAGTGGGCACTCGTATTTCGTTGAACTGGTGTAATAGTGACACAAGTATACACTTATTTATTTCCTAGAAAGAACAGTTTGTGCCTACTGAGTGGGTATGTACCTTTAATAGGGGACATAAGAAACAAAATTTACTTTAAATCACACGTATACCGATCATAGCTCCAGATATGACGACCGTGCATGGCGGATCAAGTGTATTACCACTACTGACCCATTATGGAAAGGATATAAACAGGATATATATAAAAACCATCAATTATGTTAAAACTCTTAATCTGATCGGTGTCAGGCACAAAGATGTATGCCATTTCACAAAACATATGAGACAAGCTTTTGCACCTAAGAAGATGTGCAATATCTCATGAACTATATTTACACAATGTACGATATTGTCCGTAAATAACATCGAAAGTTGACGCAAAAGCGTCAACTTTCGACGTTATTTACAGGAAATATCGCAGTTTCTGTATATTATGTTCATGGAAAATGAGTACATGCTTTTGTTCCAAATATGTACATGTAACTACTGTCTGTTCCACGTTTTGCTGCCGACGAACTTTTGGCTATTAAACACATTAAATCTAAAAAATATTTAAAAGTAAGTACTTTTTTATCAATAACAAAAAAGTTACCCTCCCCCTCAAATATTGATTTTATTGCGAAAAAACGATTTTAACATGGGGGCTAACAATAGATGTTTTTTAAATATTTTTTTTATTTGTGGCCCGATTTTCAAAATCTAACTTTTGTTTTCTTAGCTACATCATTTTCAAGCTACCTCGCCATGTTTCGGAATCAATTTCCAAATTTTTTCTCGCCGTTTAGCCGCAGCACGATGAATGACTGCCCACATAGAAATGTGCGTGAAACAATACGCTGTCTCAAGGGAGATAACATATAAAAATATTTGTATTTTCCGTAGTCATGCAAAAACTGACTCCTTTCATAATATTATATAATATTCATGAAATACAGTACAGGCAACGCGAACGCCGAATATTTTTTTGTTATTGACGCAACCAATTTAATATAACTCTAGCGCGGAATATTGCCGCAATCTCTCGCAAAACTTCCCGTGGCAAATTGCGGCATAAGGAAAATGTGTTCATAGAACACGGATGCCCCACATATCGCTTTGATAATAAATGAGGCCAAATTCCAAGTCAAAATTTATTTTTACGTGGGCGTTAAAGTTTTTGAAGCACCAAGTATGTGACCTTGACCCTGGGCTTTGCGGGGGTAGGACGAACGTGGATTTGGCACAGGGCAGTAGAGGACCATTAGAGCAATGCGTATATGAAGTATGAAGCTGATCCGTGAACGGGAACAGAAAGTATAAGATATTTACCCGAGCGTTAAAGTTTTTGAAGCACCAATTATGTGACCTTGACCCTGGGCTTGGCGGGGGCAGGACAAACGTGGATTTGGCACAGGGCGGTAGAGGACCATTAGAGAAATGCGTATATGAAGTATGAAGCTGATCCGTGAAATAAAACAGAAATTATAAGATATTTACCAGAGCGTTAAAGTTTGTTGAAGCACTAAGTATGTTACCTTGACTCTGGGCTTGGCGGGGGCAGGACGAATGTGGATTTGGCACATGACAGTAGAGGACCATTAGAGCAATGCGTATATGAAGTATGAAGCTGATCCGTGAAAGGAAACAGAAATTATAAGATATTTACCCGAGCGTTAAAGTTTTTGAAGCACCAAGTATGTGAACTTGATCCTGGGCTTGGCGGGGGCAGGACGAACGTGGATTTGGCACAGAGCGGTAGAGGACCATTAGAGCAATGTGTATATGAAATATGAAGCAGATCGGTCGAAGAATGAAGCAATTATTAAGACATTTACCCGAGCATTAAAATTTTGTGACGGACGGACGGACGGACGGGACGGACGGACGGACGGACGGGACGGGACGGGACGGACGGACAAGGGTAACACTAAATGCCCCCTCCACTATCGTGGTGGGGCATAAAAACGCCGCAATGTTTGCGCGATGATTCCGCGCTGTTCCTCGGCAAAACGCTGCGAAATCACTGTGTTACTACTTTGTACTTAGACAAAATGACTCAACAATATGCGACGAATCACTATGTGTGATTGATTAGAGTCGATCATACCGATTACCACCACGTTACAAGCCACAGTTCAGTCGAATAAATAGAGGATATTCATATTTTTGCAACGAATATGTGGTGTGAAATGTCCATATTTCACGAGTGCCGATATGGACATTTCACACCACGAGATGAACATATATGTCATATTCGTTGCAAAAAAATGAATATTATATTTATTATATACCGCTCCATGGAAATTAGCAGTTTTTTAGACTGTATACGGTAATGAATGTGTATGTGCAGCCTATTTGCAGTCCGGCACTGCAGGTGTGCGTTATGAATATAGATAGCGGAAGTAGTCGTATTTTCACGGGAAGATGTTTATTTCATCGATGAGAACATATGACTTTTATTTACATGGTATAACTATGTATTTCATGGGTAGGTATATAATAAACATGTTTACATGTTTTGTTTGCATAGACTAGTTGCTTGGATAATGAAACTGTGTGACCATGGTCTACACTGATTACAATTGTATCAGATGGATGGGTCGTGGGCTAGAGGTTAGAACACCTGACTTCCAATCCGGAGATTGTGGGTTCAAACCTCACCCTGGGCATCGAAACTACTTTCATAGTATTTCCATCCCATTGGTATGTCGGATGAGACTTTAAACTGTGATCCAGTCTCTATATGACAGTAGCTGTTGCTGGGACGTTAAACCCATTCACTTTATCAGATAACAATGTGACCCGCCCAGACTAAAATCAATAACAAGTAGTCTCCCATCACATAGTCCCACATCCTTCATAAAGCATGCATGTTTCGCCTCCCAATGCAAGCTGATGTATTGTAGAAACTAAAACTTAACCATTTAACCCCTACGTAACTGGAATGGATTTTGATATGCTAATTTTCCGACCTATCCAATAGTCACAAAATGATTTTCAGATTAGTCCATTTATGAAAAGGGGCTGTTTTTGTTCTACAAAATATGAAAATTGCGTGCAAAAAGTGCAGATCCTGATGAGACGGCTCGTTACGAGCCGGCTCATCTGGATCTGCACTGTTTGCATAAACCGCTATAGCGGGCTTTCGGGTTCAAAGGGTTAAAGTAAGCCTAAACGCAGATCTGTTCACAGTAGCACGTGCATGTCGGCTATATGTTGGCATTCTTATGGTGGCTCGTTATGGACATTGCATTTTGTTTACTCGCCGCGAAGGAACGTAAATGTTACGCCTCTAAAGTTCGTTCTTTCCAGTTCACAACCGTAACATTAATTTCTTTAATTATCATTCCTTCAAGGCTTCGAAACGTAATTTATTTGTAGTAAATGTATTGATGTATTCGCCGACGTGTGTTCATCCAAGGGGAAATAAGTTGTGTTTCTTCGCAGACGCAGTGTATAAACGATTTCCGTTTCTTCTTGTCTACGGCTCCAAGACGAAAAACACTTAGTCACTTTGTAAAACATGTGTATAATACAGTATTCACATTTTGCAATTGATGGTTATTGATTTATTTTATGTAAATTAACGTTTTCGTCTCATCGCGTCGACATTGCCAAGAAACGAATAGAGTAATAAATTCACGTTCCTTCACGGGGTAGAAACGAAATTTAAGGTTCTTATAATTATCGTTTCTACGCATATAAACGAAGGAAAAAAAGTGAAAGTGAATGGGTTTAACGTCCCAGCAACCAGGGTTGGCCGGGAAATACCGGGGGCGGGAAATACCGCCGGGATACCGGTATTTCCCGCCCCGGGAAATAAGCTCAGAAGTGGGAAATACCGGGAAATAAGATTTTGTGTGCTCAAAACGCCGTTTTTGCTCGTTTTTGTTTCATGTGCTAAAAATTTGAATAACTATTTTTTTAGGCTATACAGACACCTGGTTGTCTGTTAGACAGAAGCCACTATCCACTATCCACTCTGACAGTGTATTCCACTGAGATTAGGATTATGGACACATTTTTCTAATTGGCTGACATCTCTCACACCTATTTCTGAAATTGAAGGATTACAAATGCCCCACAACACACCTTCACACCTTCACACCTGACTGTGGGCATTGCTAATTGAAATTGTGCTGAGTACAAACATTGTGGGTCATCTCAAATTATGATGCTGACATCTGAAATAACTACTTAATTATTTTAATAATACAGCTAGATTATGAACACATTTCAGGGATAATCCCAAAAACATTTGTATTTTGCCTACTACATTAAAATTCCTTCATTAAATGTATGCCTAAACTGTGTTTGTATATATAGCAAGTGGAATGGACAGTATCATTAATGTTAAATCTCTAACAGTTATATAAAGTTGATGGACAATGCCACTATTGAATGCCTGTATTTTTTGCCACACTCTTCAGAAACAGTTAATTTCCATCCTAGAATACTTTGAATAAAATGCTACTACAATCAGTACACCTGCAAATAGAAATTGTATGGTATATTGACCGGTATTTACCACCAAATCATCCAAATTCTTATTTCCCGGTATTTCCCAGTATTTACCGGTATTTCCCGCCGTCCCGCTTATTTCCCGGGAAATTGCCAACCCTGCCAGCAACAGCTAAGATCATATAGAGACAGGAACACAGTTAGTATCATCCGACAGACCAGTGGGATGGATATACTATGCATATACTATGAAAGCAGGGCTCCAGATAAGGAATTATTAATTGAGAATTTTCACTCCATCATATGTGAAGCAATTGGGTATTTCAATATCTTAATTGGATAAAATAAAATCACACTACTGTTTACACATTAACAGACAGCTATTATTGAATAATTTGCTTCGAAATGAAAACATGTCTTGGTATTTCATTAGAATTGTCTTCTTGGAGACAATTCTAATGAAATACCAAGATATGTTTTCATGGAAAATAAGAAAAATATGCCATATATGTGGTCTGTTTATTGTTTTCTGTAGCATTATAAAGGTACCTCAAATTTGTTATTG
Source organism: Conchocele bisecta (assembly GCA_029237695.1). NCBI lineage: Eukaryota > Metazoa > Mollusca > Bivalvia > Lucinida > Thyasiridae > Conchocele > Conchocele bisecta. Next base: position 10,975,240 of record CM055281.1, read on the forward strand.
CTTTTTGATACTCGCTACTTCTGATTTCAATTGGGTTGTTGGCAATTTTAATTGGGTATTTACGCAAATACGCAGCTTATCTGGAGTTTGTCAAAGTATTGTGTATGCACAAGGCGATGTTTGAACCCACAACCTCCATATTGGAAGTCAGATCCCCTAGGCAACAACCCATCACTTATAAAAGAAGGAAAGAAATGCCCCTAACGAGCGACCATACTGTACATACTTACAATAACAGCTGATGTGACGGCGGTAAACTGAAATGGCGTAAGTGACAATTGACATTTTCACGGTGTATAATCGATCGTATTTCCTCTCCACCATATGGAACCCGACTCGAGAAACACAAATTGAATCGTTTATTTCTGAATGTGTCAATTAAAATAAAATATGCACTGTGGTTATTCGTGTTTGTAATTTTCAGCCCCAAGTGACTGGCACGGACTATTCCATATTAAGTTTGGAAATGTTACATTACGCCGTATTAGGTGCCGTATTAGGGGTCATGTTTGGTATAAACTACTCGTGAATGGCATAGATCCCGATGAGACGGTTCGTGGATCATCAGTTTGCAAACATTTTGATAAAGGACAAAGGTACGTCTGCCATGTTAAAAGCGTTTATCTGCAGTAGAAACTAATACACTCAGCATTAGGATGTGTCTAAACTCTAGAGCTATCGTTTCGCAAATTGTTCCGTCTTGAGAAAATATGTGAATCGTCTGAAGACACGAGAATCGTCTCGTTTTTCGCCATCTCACCGTCCGCTTTTAGAAATATATTGTTCTGTAACCTGAATTATAAAACGCTGGTAACGCAGGGCGACTTACCCTGCGTTGCAGACAGAAACTTCCGGTTAGTTTCGCCCATGCGTGTTGATGCAGATCGCCAAGCAACCTATGCTCGATATAGCGAGAACGCGAGATTCTAAAATGTCCCCCACAGGACAGGTAAAACTAGTCTTAGCAGACGATTCTCGTGTGCTGCTGAAGCATGTTTTTATTAAGAAGTAGAACAAATGTGGGCAAACACCAATAATTCTTGACAAAAAAACCAACATAGTTTGACAAAAACATGATAATCGTCGCCTTATGAGAAGATTATTATGTGCTACCAATACATGTTTATTGGCGAAAAACATATTTCGATATGTGTTATTGGTTACTGCATAGCATCTCTGGTTTTTGCCTTACCTGTTTTTCGGGGACTCTGCAGCTCCGATTTTTAAATTTCGACGTCATAAATTTATGGAATAATTATGTGCGAAAGATAATTCCAGAGACAAATCTTACTAAATAAAGTTCTATTTTATTCCATGCGTGATAGTATCCCGAAATGTATATTACAGAAACTGTGACATTTTCTTTTAATGACGTCGAAAGATGACGAAATTTTCATAGCAAATGTGGAATTCAATTCCACATTTGCTATGAACATTTAGTCACCTTTTGACGTCATTTACGGAAAATATCGTATATTTTGTAAATCTTTTGCATGAAAAATCGCACATATTCTTATGTACAAAATGGCGCGTCTCTTAAGTGACAGGGTTGTCATAAGTGTAGTTCTAAAATTAGGTGAGTGGAGTGATCTGTAGCCTATTTTTTTCTAATTCCATTGCCTTTCATTCATGATTCGCGTACTATCTGATTATGTCTTCCGGAATCACGAAATGTGTTGAATGACGTCATCACAGTTTAGATTTAGCCAATCAGAGATGTTCTTACATAGACGCTTTCGTGCTTGTAATATGGAAGATGGTGCATTGACCCGGTTCCAGATAATGAACGAAATTAGACAAACTAAATGGCCGCGGCCTGCATGTCGCGCCTTGTGGCGAGGCATGGACACTAAAAAAAAAGATATAGTATAACGAAAAACTTAACCAAAAAACTTAACCAAAAACTTTAACCAAAACACTTAACCAAAAACTTCAAAGTAATTTGACCTTGACATTGGGCACAGGGGCCGCACGGGAGGGGGGTAGAATGAAAATATAGATGATGATAAACACCCATGTGAAGTTTCAAGGTAATGGGCAAATCAGTTGCAGAGATATAGTATAACGAAAAACTTTAACCAAAAAACTTAACCAAAAAACTTAACCAAAAACTTTAACCAAAGAACTCAACCAAAAACTTTAACCAAAAAACTTAACTAAACAATTTAACCAAAAACTTTAACCGGACACACGTACGTACGTACGTACGTACGCCAAAGTGCCGACTATATCGCGCTTTCCGCAAGCGGGCGCGACAAAAAGTGTTTTTTTTTTAGATCGGTGAACGATCACAATTGGACGAACTTTGTATGGTTGGAGTTTCTATATGTATATGGTCATGGTGCACGACATTAGTTTGAGCTGGCGATCAGCGATTGGCCAAATATGACGCCGGACGGCCTCCGATTCTGTGTGAGATTCTTTCGTACACGCACATTTCACTTTGAATGGGGTATATAAAATGCGAATAACACGATAACGGCTGGAAACCGCGATTTGAAATGAGTATATTCACGCACCTAAGACCTTCGCAATGAACGAATTAATAACAAAAATCCATGTCCCCTGTAGGGCTCCGTAGGAACTAGCACGTACGTAGAATGAAACTCATGGATACCCGTCTTCATTATCGAATAGAAAATGCAGGTTTAGACGGCAAAAAAAGAAGGCTTAATTGGCTTTATACAATTTAATCCGTATTTCGATATTTTCTTCCAAGCAATCAATGCATTCACATCTGCAAATTCACGTTTAATTCACTTACGACTAAAACAGAGAGATATTCACCCTAAGGAGACCAAAGAGCCAGTAAACCAAGACAACAACAAATAGGCCATAGCGAACTACGACACGTGTATACATGTAGCAGTGATTGCAGTCTTCAACGGAGTAAAAAATGTCCCCCACAACCCGTGATATACTACGGAGCCCCGCAGGGGACATGGTGTTCCCACGAAATAACAATGAATTCCCTCAATTTAACAATTCGTTCCCTCGAATTAACGACGAAAAAAATTACAATTTTCGAAAAAAACTAAAAACAATTTTTTTATTTTTTTTCGAAAATTGTAATTTTTTTCGTTGTTATTTCGTGGGAACGAATTGTTAATTCGTGGGAACGAATTGTTAATTTGAGGGAACGAATTTTTATTTCGTGGGAACGAATTAATAACAAAAAAAGAATTCTACGTCCCCTGCGGAGCTCCGTAATATACAGTCCCTAGTAACATTAAGAATGTCATAAAATTTGTAAATAATACAAAAGAAACAAAAGACCCACAAATAACATCCTCAACACCAAGAAAATAACGGTCCAAGCAGACAAAAACTAACACATACTAATTCCAGCACAAAAATATTTACACAATTCCCTAACATTTGATTGGCTCGTAGCAAGTGTCTGTCCAAAATTTATATCCCAGTAAACTCCCACGCCGAACTACTTTCTGATGAATTTATTTCAAATGGAATTATAAGGAATGAATGGCCTTTTTGTGAAATTTATCGGGGATATAAACTTGGAAAATTCGCGGGAATACTGGACGAGACCTTCGTCCAGTATTCCCGCGACTTTTCCAAGTGTATACCCCGATAAATTCCAGAAAGAGGCCATTCATTCCTATAATACATCTAACTACACGTACAATACAAACATGTATATTAGCAAGGCTACCGCCGTGGAACGGTCAGTGAAGATAACCTCATTGGAGCGGTTAAACCGGGTTAGCGCGCCACCGTAGATCTCCCACTGCCTTGCAATCATGCCTCACCAGGACATGCACGATAAGACATACAAAAGACTAGTAAAATGACAAAACATGACAAAAAATAGAAAATAGAGACTATGAAAATGACTAATACAGGAACATTAGATATAATACTGCAAATATAATCCATAAGAAATAAGGAAAGAGAACACGAGACAGAACAGAAGCCATATACGAACGGATAACAGGGGAAACTGTAAGTGTTAATGGCTATAGGTGGCCTATGGAAGCGTTCTGGTGCCAATGCTAAAATATATGTATCTCCTAATTACTATCTCCTAATTAGGACGTAGTATCTCCTAATTAGGAGATAATGAGTCCTAAGCAGAAGATAGTCAGTAATAGTTACTGCCCTAATTGAGGTGTTCATGTGTTTGAACAACCTACATGTGCCCATGGAATACCGAGCCATGGAACACATCGACTTACCGACTACATCTGGTTAGTATTCAGTGGAAATTGTGAATTTCAATGTGTCATCAAAGGAACTGTTTCTATAAGTATGACAGCTAATCAATAACATCCATGCTTGCTTTATTCGCCAGATGCTGCCATCGGGAGTGTCCGTGTCCCACTGGCACATCTATTATAATTATCTAATCTATCTAATCGGAGGTCCCCATGTTGTCCAGCTTACAATTTCCACTGTGACTAAGTAATAGTTGTACACTTTTGTCATTTTCAATCATGGACAGACAAGGCAATGAAATAAATTACAGTCAAAATTAAATTAAACACAATCATGGCGTCACCTGGGTGTCCGGTTTAGAGAGGTTCTGCTGTATATACATAGCCCAACACGTTTACGCTCAACAGTTCCCTTTCAAAACATTGACGAATTGATAATCACCCAGCCGTACATGTATATAATATGTTTGTAATCGAAGGGCCTCTCGTAGTCTGACGCAGTGTATACAACTGTACATGAATGTGAAGAATATGCATTAATGTATCTATTATTGGTTGGTTATTTATACAATTCATTTACAAGGGGTGTTCAAAAATAAAATTACCGTAAAATCTCGGATCACGTAAACATTAATTGACATTTGTATGATTAGATATATTATGGAATCAACACTATAACGTATCACTAGTGCTCGTTCTGGGCCGAATTGGCATGGGGGAGGTGCGAAAACTGATTTTTGGAAAACCAAAAATGATAGAGAATTCTGATAATGGAAGCCGAAACCGAAGATTGTATTCGTACACCAAATCATGGAGTTACGAATGGCGAATAATCGAGTATGGAGATTATTCGTCGCACCCTTAAGCGGCCCTCACATATCAGCCGGCGTCCGCGCGATCTTTCTAATCGCAGGAGTCGCCCGGGGATTTAGAGCCCGTGGATGAATCGGGCGATTTTCATGTCTGCGACGTGTGCCCTCACATATCTGACGGGGCCCGGGCGGTGTCCTTTGAACATTGGATCGCAGTGGAGACAGTGTGCCCGCCAGGACGTCGGCCATACGCTGCTAGATAATCGGGCGGGCGCCGGCTGATCAAGGAAGAGATCGGTAGGCGTCCTGGAGGAGTCCGGCCGGGCGACTGGTGATTGATGTCGGGCTTCCCCCGGGCATCCAGCCGCATCCGCAGTTCTGCAATGTGCGCACGTCGGAGCCGTTCCGGGGGGATGAGTTGCCGTTGCGCCATACTGTCAAAAAGCAGCCATGACTGGGGTCAGTACTGGCCTTAAAAAGACAGCTACAGTACTGAGAGAGACATGCCAAATCCAGGGAATATATATACTCCAGGGCCCAACTATTGGGGTGGCAGTTGGTGCCCGTGTGGGGCCGTTTATAAGCCGCTGGGGACCAGTGGGACCAGTGGGGCCGTGAGGCTATTGTAGGGTAGCCGTGGCGTCCAATCATTTTCGCACAATCTTCAGGCGGTCGCCAGATCACCGGTTGGTTGCCGGCAGGCCGCCGGATGTGGCCCTAGCGATGGTCTACGGGTTTTGACACGACCTAAAATCGCGTTTGGAAAATCGCAGATTTGGGAGTCACATCTTCACGCCCGCGGTGTTCGTGCGACCCCTAAAAATCGCAGCGGAGCACGTAGAAATCGGACAGCGTCCAGCCGGACGCCTCGCGAAAATGCCATTTTTGGCCTGTTTGATGAGTCGCGCGGGCGCCGCGACCGATATGCGAGGGCCGCTTTAGACTACGAAAGCATTTATCACACTGAAAAGGCGATCAAGCTAAGTTGTTAGAACTATTTAATGGTATTTAATTTCGAAACAGAAACGAGGCTCAGGAAATATGGCGGTAAAATTTAGTTTCTCTACGAAAATTACTGGAATAAAATAGAATAACTGGACTTATAATATGTGTACATTTACAGAAGTTGTATTAAAACATGTCGGAATATATGTGTTTGTGATCTGAATAAACAATGGCACAATTGAACGTTGAGAACCATCAAATTTCACGTAAAACCGGAATGTCGAGCGCCGAGAGTGAGCAGAAATCATCAATGTCCACAACGGCAGCAGTCACAAATGCCAGTGCTACAGGTCAGTCCATAACAAGTGACTATTATCAAATGCAACCACCTTCGTACAATACGCATGTGCATCAAATGCAAAATATGCAACAAAATATGCAACAAAATATGCAACATATGCCCCAATATCACCAAGACCAGGGACAGTTCGTGCCACACTTCTCTTCTACACAACAGAACGTCAATGCCAATGGTCAATATATGGGTCAGTCACAACCACAGTATAGTGATAGCCAAAATAACGGTCTGGTTGAAATAATGCAACAAATGAACTCGCGTCTATCGACAATCGAAACAAGTTGCGCACGAGTTGGCTTCATAGAGAAAGACATTAGCGACATAAAAGTGAATGTAGGTCGACTAAAGCACGATTTGACATAAAATGTCTAATACTAGGTGGAAATGAAATAAAACAAACCCTGTTTGCTGACGATGCAAGTTTTACTCTAGATGGTTCAGAACGTTCATTTAATGAACTTATAAAAACGTTAGATACTTTTGCGAAAATATCTGGTCTCAAATTAAATAAATCAAAATGTACGGCCTTAAGGATAGGAAGGTTAAACTAGATGGCCGCGGCCTGCATGTCGCGCCTTGTGGCGAGGCATGGACACTAAAAAAAAGATATAGTATAACGATAACGAAAAACTTTAACCAAATAACTTAACCAAAAAACTTAACCAAAAACTTTAACCAAAAAACTTAACCAAAAACTTCAAAGTAATTTGACCTTGACATTGGGCACAGGGGCCGCACGGGAGGGGCGTAGAATGAAAATATAGATGATGATAAACACCCATGTGAAGTTTCAAGGTAATGGGCAAAGCAGTTGCAGAGATATAGTATAACAAAAAACTTTAACCAAAAAACTTAACCAAAAATCTTAACCAAAAATTTCAAAGTATTTTACCTTGACATTGGGCACAGGGGCCGCACGGGAGGGGGTAGAATGAAAATATAGATGATGATAAACACCCATGTGAAGTTTCAAGGTAATGGGCAAAGCAGTTGCAGAGATATAGTATAACAAAAAACTTTAACCAAAAAACTTAACCAAAAAACCTAACCAAAAACTTTAACCATAAAACTTAACCAAAAAACTTAACCAAAAACTTTAACCAAAGAACTTAACCAAAAACTTCAAAGTAATTTGACCTTGACATTGGGCACAGGGGCCGCACGGGAGGGGGTAGAATGAAAATATAGATAATGATAAACACCCATATGAAGTTTCAAGGTAATGGGCAAAGCAGTTGCAGAGATATAGTATAACGAACAACTTTAACCAAAAAACTTAATAAAAAAACTTAACCAAAAACTTTAACCAAAAACTTTAACCAAAAAACTTAACCAAAAACTTCAAAGTAATTTGACCTTGACATTGGGCACAGGGGCCGCACGGAAGGGGGGTAGAATGAAAATATAGATGATGATAAACACCCATGTGAAGTTTCAAGGTAATGGGCAAAGCAGTTGCAGAGATATAGTATAACGAACAACTTTAGCGAAAAACTTTAACCAAAAAAATTAACCAAATAAATTAACCAAAAACTTTAACCAAAAAACTTAACCAAAAACTTAAAAGTAATTTGACCTTGACATTGGGCACAGGGGCAGCACGGGAGGGGGGTATAATGAAAATATAGATGATGATAAACACCCATGTGAAGTTTGAAGGTAATGGGCAAAGCAGTTGCAGAGATATAGTATAACGAAAAACTTTAACCAAAAAACTTAACCAAAAACCTTAACCAAAAACTTTAACCAAAAAACTTAACCAAAAAACTTAACCAAAAACTTTAATCAAAGAACTTAACACCAAAAACTTCAAAGTAATTTGACCTTGACATTGGGCACAGGGGCCGCACAGGAGGGGGTAGAATGAAAATATAGATGATGATAAACACCCATATGAAGTTTCAAGGTAATGGGCAAAGCAGTTGCAGAGATGTAGTATAACGAAAAACTTTAACCAAAAAACATAACCAACAACTTCAAAGTAATTTGACCTTGACATTGGGCACAGGGGCCGCACGGGAGGGGGGTAGAATGAAAATATAGATGATGATAAACACCCATGTGAAGTTTCAAGGTAATGGGCAAAGCAGTTGCAGAGATATAGTATAACGAAAAACTTTAACCAAAAAACTTAACCAAAACACTTAACCAAACATTTTAACCAAAGAACTTAACCTAAAACTTTAACCAAAAAACTTAACCAAACAACTTAACCAAAAAACTTAACCAAAAACTTTAACCAAAGAACTTAACCAAAAACTTCAAAGTAATTTGACCTTGACATTGGGCACAGGGGCCGCACAGGAGGGGGTAGAATGAAAATATAGATGATGATAAACACCCATATGAAGTTTCAAGGTAATGGGGAAAGCAGTTGCAGAGATGTAGTATAACGAAAAACTTTAACCAAAAAACATAACCAAAAACTTCAAAGTAATTTGACCTTGACATTGGGCACAGGGGCCGCACGGGAGGGGGGTAGAATGAAAATATAGATGATGATAAACACCCATGTGAAGTTTCAAGGTAATGGGCAAAGCAGTTGCAGAGATATAGTATAACGAAAAACTTTAACCAAAAAACTTAACCAAAACACTTAACCAAACATTTTAACCAAAGAACTTAACCTAAAACTTTAACCAAAAAACTTAACCAAACAACTTAACCAAAAAACTTAACCAAAAACTTTAACCAAAGAACTTAACCAAAAACTGAACGTACGTACGCCAAACGGCCGACTATATCGCGCTTTCCGCAAGCAGGCGCGACAAAAACGACCCAAGCAAATGGTGTAACAGTAATACATACACATGGTCAAATGAACGTGCCTCAACATTAGGAATAATATTCACAAACAACAAAACTAAAATTCATGAATTAAATTTATCCCCTAAAATTAAGTCATTCCAACATTGTCTAAATAATTGGCAAAAACGGAACTTAACATTAATTGGCAAAATAACTGTGTTGAAGACTTTTGCGTTACCTAACCTAATATACCCATTAACTGTGCTCGAAAATCCGGAACACCGGACAATCGAACCAATTAATTCTATAATGTATACATTTCTTTGGGATGGTAAACCGGATAAAATATCACGAAACACTATAATTCAAAAGTATGAAAACTACGGTCTCAAAATGGTAAATATTCATGCATTCATAAATTCCCTAAAATGTTCATGGATCAAACGTCTAAAAGGTACACAAAACCACTTGAAAAACGCATACAATAAAGAACTAAATAAATATGGAGGAGATATATTGTTTAAAAGTAATCTTGATCATAACGATGCCAAGAAAATAATTAAAAAATATACATTCTTGAAACAAATATTATTTCATGGTGTAAAATAAACTATAACAATAAAAATACTAATATATCGCACGAAATTATATAGCATAACAGCAATATCAAAAACGAAAGCAAAAATACATTTTTCTACACAGAATGGCATAATAAAGGTATTATGTATGTGAAGCATATATATGACTATAGGATAAAAGAATTATATAACTTTGATACTCTAAAAGAAATATAGAACATAAACAATGGAGACTTCTTAAAATATTATATCCTGCTAGGCAATATTAAAGCAGAATGGAAACAGACAATGATATTAGAACAAATAGATAATGACATTCCAAAGTATTTAATATCTACTATATTATCGTCAAATCATGTGAATAAAATATTATACAACAAGGAAATTGACAATATACGGAAGCCGATAGAGGTCACCAAGTCAAAGAAATATTATCTCGTAATTACGACATCATCTCGTAATTACGAGATAATATTATGTCGTAATTACGACATCATCTCGTAATTACGAGATAAAATTATGTCGTAATTATATCATCTCGTAATTACGAGATAAAATTATGTCGTAATTACGACATCATCTCGTAATTACGAGATGATGTCGTAATTACGAGATGATGTCGTAATTACGAGATAACATTATCTCGTAATTACGAGATGATGCCGTAATTACGAGATAATATATTTTTGACTTGGTGACCCTTATCGGCTTCCGTAACAATATGAGGTTGCCACAACAAAAACATATACTGAAATGGGAAAACGAATTAAACAATCAAAACATCGAATGGAATTATATTTTCTCATTGCCATACAAAATACAATAAGTACAAAACTTAGAGCTTTTCAATACAAATATCTAATGCAAATAATTCCGAATAACTCATTTCTGTTCAAATGCAAAATAAAGCCATTAAATCTATGTGATTTTTGTCACATGGCCGTACATTCAAAGAAACACATGTTTTGGGAATGTACTAACATACAACCTTTTTGGTCAGACGTAAACGAACTATACAAGTAGATTAGACTTCACTATGCACTTAACTTATGAATGTATAACATTCTGTAACGCAAATGTTCCATGCAAAAATAAAACAATATTTATTAGCTTTATCATTCTACTTGCAAAACATTTCATTTTTAAATGCAAGTATAAGTCAACACATCCAACAATAGAATTTTTGAAATTACATGTACAAATACTTTCGACAGTGCTAGTTTATGTATATATGTATGTATGTATATATGTATGTATGTATATATGTATGTATGTATGTATGTATATATGTATGTATGTATATATGTATGTATGTATTTATGTATGGATGTATACATGTAACCTAGATGAATAAAACAAATAAATTAAAATAACTAAGACCCGTGTTTTTAAATAGTTCAACCCGCAAAATATGTGTTGCGACCGATATAAACCTCATTTGCATACAAGCTGTAAGACCTCAAATGTGGATGTTGGTTATATAATTCTTCGCTAGCGCTCGAATAAAAATGCACTGGGCCTCACATATGCACAGATCATAACGAAGACTACTGTCTGTTTCACGAAAGCTGCCCAAATTTTACGCCCATATAAACAATCCGAAAACAATATTTTTTTCGATAATATTAAATGTTATCAAAATTTAAGAATGAGCCTTCTTTTTATTTCGTGAAATTTGGTCAAATATTTATTTTATTGCGAAAAAAAAAATTCAGAAATTTATTTGAATTTCAGAAATACTGGACCGATTTTTAAAATTTAACTTTTGTTTTCTTAGTTAGATCATATCAAAGCTATCTAGTCAGGTTTTGGAGTCAATTTCCAAATGTTTTCGTTTTTTGACTCCTCCCACACTTCCTTACCTCTTTTTCCCCATGTTAAATTCCCATAGAGAAATCAATTTTTCGTAATAAAATCAATATTTGACCAAATTTCACGAAATAAAAAGAAGGCTCATTCTTAAATTTTCCTTTAATTTAATACCATCGAAAATAATATTGTTTTTGAATTGTTTATATGGCTGTAAAATTTGGGCAGCTTTCGTGAAACAGACAGTAGTCATTAGTTGCACACAAATTATCATTCGCAGCGCTAGGAGATACTAAGTCATAATTAGGAGATACTAAGTCATAATTAGGAGTTATTATGTCCTAATTAGGAGATCTCTGAGGATAGGCGATATTTATGACCCTTGAACAAGGTCTTTGTCTTTGTTAGCATTAAAATAGCCGGTGACCACATGACCAGCTGGCTGATAGGAAAATCTAGATTCCGAACAGTCATGCAATACACCAGCTAAATTAATAAAATGTATCGAGGATATTCATATTTTTGCAACGAATATGACATATATGTTCATCGAGTGGTGTGAAATGTCCATATTTCACGATCGAGTGGTGTGAAATGTCCATATTTCACGAGTGCCTAACGGCATCAACGCGCTGACAATACAGGACATCAACGCGCTGACAATACAGGAAATCAACGCGCTGACAATAGAGGACATCAACGCACTGGCAATACAGGACATCAACGCGCTGATAATACAGGACATCAACGCGCTGATAATAGAGGACATTAACGCGCTAATAAGACAGGACATCAACGCACTGACAATACAGGACATCAACGCTGGAAGTATGATGAGGCAGTAAATGCGTTCCATAGCAGTACATTTACTAGCAATATTTTAATCAAATGATGATCAATTGCTCAGCGATAGAACGGGTCCTTAATGCAAATAAACATTCCATCATTGTCAATGTGCATGATCACGTGGTTACAACAACAACAACGTCGCCCACTTCAAAGTAAGTATTCTTAATATATTCTTGATATTTTCCTTAATATACAACGGATTTTGATGAAATATGGCGCAGCAAACGCGTCTTCATGAGCTGCATTTGGTGGTCTATGGTGTTTGGCACAGACTTATGTCGTTTTTGCGAAGAATCGATGTCGTTTTTGCGAAGAATCGATTTCCGGAAATCGATTCGTCGCAAAAACGATACAAGTTTGGGCGAAAATTTTCAGTACTTGTTGTTGATGTTAGTATCACGTGATCATACACCCTGAATGTTTTACGAGGTATGATGTCACATTGTTTCAGAATCAAGACATCATGTACTGTTTAACCGGTAGAGCACCTGCGTGTCCATAGTTTCATCCATCCGTAATTGGTTGGCGTCGGATGTCGGATGTTCACATTCTCAAGAGGATAACCCGGATGCATTATCCGTTACGGAATACAGGGAAATCTGTCTAAACTAGACACCCATTAAAGTTAAGTTTTTGTTTTCGAAGAGCTTTACTATAACTATTTGTATGTGAAAACGTGTTCATTCTAGCAAAAGTCTGTGTTTCTGTGTTCATTTATTGGAGTGCCGGTATACCGACTTACATTACCTAAACCGGACATCCACTGAAGCTCAGTAAGGGGCGAGGGTGAACAGTAGGGTGTGAGGGTGAACAGTACGGGGTGAAGGTGAACAGTACGGGGTGAGGATAGGGTGTGATGGTGAATAGTACGGGGTGAGGGTGAACAGTATGGGGTGAGGATGAACAGTACGTGGTGATGGTAGGGGTGAGGGTGAACGGTACGGGGTGAGGTGAACAGTACGGGGTGAGGGTGAACAGTACGGGGTGAGGTGAACAGTACGGGGTGAGGGTGAACAGTACGGATGAGGTGAACAGTACGGGGTGAGGGTGAACAATACGGGGTGAGGGTGAACAGTACGGGGTGATGGTGAATAGTACGGGGTGAGGGTAGGGGGTGAGGGTGAACAGTACGGGGTGAGGGTAGGGGCGAGGTGAACAGTACGGTGTGATGGTGAACAGTACGGGGGCAGAGTAGGTGTGAGGGTGAACAGTACGGGGTCAGGGTGAACCGTACAGGGTGAAGGTAGGGGTGAAGGTGCATATTTCGAGGTGAAGGTAACAGTATGGGGTGAGGGTACAGGTGAGGGTGAACAGTACGGGGTGAGGGTGAACAGTATGGGGTGAGGGGAGGGTATGAACACTACGGGGTGAGGTAGGGTGTGATGGTGAACAGTACGGGGTGATGGTGAACAGTACGGGGTGAGGGTAAACAGTACGGGGTGAGGTAGGGTGTGATGGTGATCAGTACGGCGTGAGGGTAGGGGGTGATGGTGAACAGTACAGGTTGAAGGAGAACTTTAAGTACGTTTAGGTAAAACAGTACGGGTGAGGTAGGGGTGATGGTGAACAGTACAGGGTAAGGGTATTGTGTGAGGGTGAACAGTACGGGTTGATGGTAGGGAGTAGGGGTGAGCGTGAACAGTACTGGGCGAAGGCGGGGGTGAGGGTGATTTGCAATCAAGCAGATTGATTGTCTGAGCCTGCGCTATGCAATAGCTCAGGCTAAGTCAACCAAACTGCTTGCTTGGGAGTCGAGATTGCCAGTAGATGTTGAGAAACATTGAGATCTGGGCAAGATTAGCGCAGTTGGTTGTGTATACATGAAGTACAGCGGAATCTATCCAAACATGATACCCAGACAACATTGCAGCACAGTTCGTTTGTTCGTTTGTTTTATTGGACCCGCATATATAGCAAGGTGCATGATCACGTGGTTACAACAACAACAACAACGTCGTCCACTCCAATGTAAATATTCTTTGATAGTTTCCTTAATATGCAACGGATTTTGATGAAATATGGCGCAGCAAACGCGTCTTCATGAGCTGCATTTGGTGGTCTAGTGAGTTTGGCACAAACGTATGTCGTTTTTGCGAAGAATCGATTTCCGTGTCGAAGACACGGAAAACGATTCTTCGCAAAAACGACATAATTTTGGGCGAAAATACAGAGAATGCAGCTTAACAAGACGCGTTTGATGCGCCATATTTCATCAATATCCGTTGCGTAATAAGGACACTATACAATACTACGTACTTTGAATTGGTACTTGTTGTTGTTGTGAGTACCACGTGATCATGCACCTTGTATAGGCAGGAGGAGATATAGCGCTAGTCCATGTTTTAGAGGGAATTCATGATCAAATGTGACTGCGACTGGAGAAATAGGGCTTATGGGATTTGTGATCAGTGTCCATCCTGGTCAAGTAGCATGATAGCGATCTATATTGAAGCGACCCAGCCAGCGAAGCATTGCTATACACGGCTGTGTATTGCGTATTCCTCGCTTCGAATTTATCACTCATTTCCCGCTGCGTGACTCGTCCACCCAGCATTATTCCCACCCCAGCTTCGTGATTCACACAGTGTGCCTCCCCCACTCGGCAGCATAATGGATGATAGCGACGCCATTCCCGTCTAGGTTCGATCTCGTACGCTTTAGAAAATAGTTGATTTTGCCTAGTTGCTCCCATAGTCGAATATGTTAGTTAGTCTCGATTCGCATGTATACATTTACTACGAATACTAACTGTTGATTTATATAGTCCTGTGTATCATCCCGGTACCATTATTGTTACCATGAATTGTCACCCTCATACAGTTGTATGTGTTGCGTAATATTGTGTTTTATTTGTTATCAAAATATCAGGTATTAATACTGAATTCGCTACTGTCGTGTTTTCATTGCCCAGTAGCTAGTTTTATCCCGTCAACACAGTACGTATGTGCCGTGAAACACGGTGCCGTGAAACATTTTTGATATCCAGTCAATACAATTTTTGCATTTTACAGCCATTTGTAGGTGTTGACGGGATAAATAGAATAGTATGCAGAGCCTCGCACATCCCGTTTCCTGAGCCTTGCCAGATATTTTTTCCCATTCACCGCACTAACCTACTATTTTCCTTATTTCTGAATCAAAGTATATGTTGTGACCACTCATTTGAACCGTCTCGGCGAGACGGTTCAAATGAGTGGTAACAACATATACTTCTGATGAGAAATAAAGAAATTCTTGAGCCTTACCGGATATTTTTTCCCATTCACGGCACTAACCTACTATTCTCTATATCCCCGTTTCCATATCCCGATTCACAAGGGCCCGCTACCAATCCCCTGTGTAGACAGGTAATTATGGGTTATACCGTATTCTTGCAGACAGACGCAACGAAGGGTCGTTACACAGCCATATATCATGTTACTTAAGTAGTTCTGAGTATATAGAGGATATTCCATCGTACATTTTGAATAGCGGGAAATAATACACGAGTGTGCGTCGGCTTCCGCGTAAGAAAAGAGTGAGCGTAGCGAACGAGTTGCTTGCACGGACGCCGACGAACACGAGTGTATTATTTCCGCTATTAAAATATGTACGATGGAATATCTTATTTATTACACTTCCACTCGGATACATATGCACATTTAGTCTATTTTTTGAGATTATGATCAATGAATTGTGATGTGCGCATGAATAGTTGTATAATGACGTGCTTTCCCGCGTTTTTCCGTTACGTTGTGTGACGTCAAATGTGACGTCATGTAAACTTTTTGAAATCCAAATTACGCAGTTGTTTCTATGAACCAGATATATTTGAGTGCATGTTTGGAACGTGTTCAATCACATTAACATTCTAGATTAGTCGAGACCCTTTCCAAATTTTCAAACAACTTTAGTTTGACAGTAATAACAATTAAACATTTTGCATGGTAGTTCGTGGTTTCCAAGAAAGTGTATAATAAATAACTCTAATTGAGTTTAATTACACTGCATTACAGTGGGTGGCAGGTGGGAGTATGCGATGGGTAATTTAACGATCGGGGTTCATCCTTACCGGAATTCCGACTGGAGACCTGGTTTGGCCCTCACATACGTCTTTGGCATTTTGTATGTGACAGTTGAATCCGGTTATACCCCTTATGTGAGTATGCAGGTGTTTTTCTATATTTTCGTGCGCGAAATGTAAATGGTAATACGCAAATTTATACCGTTGACTGTGGTGTAGCAATACAGTGAAACATGTTGCCTATAAAACGGAAAACCTGCAGCTAGTTCTTAAGGTGCGATTGTGACCTCTTCAATGGATGGCACTTAGCTATTTGTAGGCAGCTAATACCTTGATAAAGGCATTATGCCGAAACGTTGGAATAGTGGGTAGGTTGTTCGTTAACCCTTTTAACAATACAGCCCTCATTAGCGGTGTTTGCAAATAATGTAGATCCAGATGAGCTCGTGGCGAGCCGTCTCATCAGGTTTTGCACATTTTGTAAGTACTTTTCATTTTAGAAAAGAAAACCCTTTTAATAAATGGACTAATGTGAACATCACTTTGTGTCGATTGGATAAAAACTCTGAAGAATTTCATTTTCGTTGCGAAATTTCGCAACGAAAATGGAATTCTTCAGAATTTTCAGATTAGTTCGAAAAATTAACATGTGAACAACCGTTCCAGTTACTGAAGTGAGAAAAGGTTAAGCATCATACACATCACTTTGTGACGATTGGATGAAAACTATGAAGAATTTCATTTTCGTTGCGAAATTTCGCAATGAAAATGGAATTCTTCAGAGTTTTCAGATTAGTTCGGAAAATTAACATGTGAACAACCGTTCCAGTTACTGAAGGGAGAAAAGGTTAAGCATCATACACATCACTTTGTGACGATTGGATGAAAACTCTGAAGAATTTCATTTTCGTTGCGAAATTTCGCAACGAAAATGGAATTCTTCAGAGTTTTCAGATTAGTTCGGAAAATTAACATGTGAACAACCGTTCCAGTTACTGAAGGGAGAAAAGATTAAGCATCATACACATCACTGTGTGACGATTGGATGAAAACTCTGAAGAATTTCATTTTCGTTGCGAAATTTCGCAACGAAAATGGAATTCTTCAGAGTTTTCAGATTAGTTCGGAAAATTAACATGTGAACAACCGTTCCAGTTACTGAAGGGAAAAAAAGGTTAAGCATCATACACAATAAGCTAGAAATGTGGCCTGTCGGCACACGAATGCCCCCGCCGGCAGCCAATGAAAACGAGGGCACATTTGAAAACACAAAAGGCCGGAGGATCGTGGATTTTCCACAGAACGACAGACGACCATCGGAGGAATGCATCTGTGAAATATCAATTAGCTCCGTGTATTGAACTATTACCAATGCATTTTTTTGTTATGCTCAGCTGCAAATATTGCCGTTATATCACATTCAAATTGAATATTTCGCAATATGAAATATGAACTTTGACTCGGCTTATTAACCGTTCAACATAAAACACTGATTGAAATGCACGCCACTTCACAACTGTCTACGTTAATATTGCCCAGATGCCAACGTTTATGAACATTTATATTAGGCAATCTCAACTCTCAATCAAGTGTTTTGATTGGCTGAGCCTGAGCTGTAGCACAGCTCAGACTCAGCCAATCAAGATGCTAGATTTCAAGCACAACATTCAAGTATTTTGAAATAACATAATTTATAGCAGTGGCAAGATTAGCGCAGGCGGTGGTGTATTCAATATGTGGGTTATGGACTACAAATGACCTACATGTACTAATCAAATGCAGCATTTTATTCCATCAAATTCCAAGCAGTTTGTGATTATTCTGGTACTCTACCGGCTGTGCTAATCTTGCCAATATTTGTCAATTTCTTGTTTTCAAAATACTTGAATATTGTGTTTGAAATCAAGCAGATTGATCGGCTGAGCCTGAGTTGTGCTGCAGCTCAGACAATCAAATTGCTTGATTGCGAGTTAGCATTGCCAATATACGTTGATAAACGTTGATAATCTGGACAAGATTAACGCAGGCGGTTGTGTATATACTATCATAAAATGAGACTATGCTATATGATTTTGTACCTAAGAACATGTGTGATTTTTCATGAAATATATTTACAGAAAATATGATATTTTCCGAAAATGACGTCGAAAGATGACGAAATTTTCATGGCAAATGCGGAATAGTATTCCGCATTTGTTTTTAAAATGTTGTCATCTTTCGACGTCATTTACGGCAAATATCGTAAATGTTGTAAATATTTTTTATTAAAAATCGCACATGTTCTAATAACAAAATCGCATGGCGTGTCTCAAATGAGATAAACAGGGAAATACTTTGGCTATTCATGTATGTCCTTACTCTTATGAACCAGTAAGCACGTTTTGTGAAACGTAACCCTTTTTAGTTGCGCTATGATTTATTTAATCAAATATCAAGGAGCTTATATTTTCGTCCAGTAAATAAGATCATAACTACCAAATCTACCAAAATATTACGGCTATATACACAATGCAAATACAATATATTTTTCGATAATATACATTATTTACTTTAAACACTATTTATTACTGTTTCATGCCTTTTAACGAATGCATAACACGTCATGGTCGTCTCCCGAATATATACATCATTTAACCCTGTCAATCCTAAGGAGCTGGAATGGACTGTGATATGCTATGTTCCGACCAATCCAATGGTCACAAAATGATTTTCAGATTCGTCCATTTATGAAAAGGGGGTGTTTTTGTTCTAAGAAATATGAAAATTACTTGCAAAAAGTGCAGATCCTGATGAGACGGCTCGTTACGAGCCGGCTCATCTGGATCTGCACTGTTTGCATAAACCGCTATAGCGGGCTTTCGGATTCAAAGTGTTAACAAACATACAATCGGTACAATCGGATGGTGTATTTTCTAGTAATACATTTAAGTACATGTAGTTATGGTACTCAGTGTCATAAAATCGGCACACGGAACCCACATCCCCTACATATAGTGTGTAGTTGTAGAGAGGTGGCTGTTTCCGGAGGTTGTGCTGTACGTAAAATAAATTGTGGATGTGACTGGAGAAATGGGGCTTATGGGATTTGTGACCAGTGTGTTCCTTATCATGTAGCATACCCCTGTAACCCGACGCCGACCTTTTCTATTTATTGATGGAATGGCGAACAGTGCAGATCCTGATCAGACTGCGCGGATGCGCAGGCTGATCTGGATCTACACTGATCGTATGACCCAGAAGCCCCAGTTCTCCAGTCACAGTCACAAATGTGGGATTTGGGATTATGGGATTTGTGACCAGTGTAACTCCTGACCAAGAAGCACACTCCTGTAGCCTGCTAATATCTATATTGCTTGTTAGACATATGACGGGCGTTTCATTGAAGAAATAGCGAACAGTGTAGATCCTGATCAGACTGTGCGGATGCACAGGCTGATCTGAATCTAAACTGGTTGCAAAACCAATAAGCCCCATTTCTCCTGTTACAGCCATATATGACGTATAACACGATGGCGTATTTTATAGTATTACGGTACGAATTGGCAGAGAATCGGTCTATGGAACTCCCCATCACATACAGAGAGGGTGCTGCTGTAGGTTATAACACAACAAATGGTTTTACTATATAATGTAACCGAATCCCATCCAATAAGGCCAGTCTCTCCTACTTTCACTATTCGTATGGATGCTGTGGGACCTACTTGTACACGACCTGCAACCAGTCTGTACTGGTTCTGCATGAATTAAACAATAGGTTCAGTTACTCCTAAGAAAGAAAATTCCAACCTCGTCATACCTCCAATAATATTTACATTTTTTGGCCACGGAAACTCTGTTCACACCACGTGACAAACAGGTTCAGTGTTTTCTTTTACATGCTACAAATATGCTGAACACTGGTGTTAAAAGCACCCCAAAATGTTCCTCAAGTGAAACTGGGTAGTAAGAGCGTCATATCTGCAAGCAAACTAGGTATTTCACCTCAAAACGCTCGCACTGTTACTTTTATACCGGATTACTTCTGAAGATTTCGCGCCATTTGGTATTCTCTAACCTGCAGAGAGGTGGCTATTTTTTGAGGTTGGACAATACGTAAAGAAAATTAAGTTCCTTTGCAAGCTTTTGACAACGGTTGCTATCGTACCGCATTTGATCACACAAAGGGAGACAAATTGTATGTCTGGCGATATACCCCCGCATAGCAAAACTAGGGGAAAATTCGTTAGCGACCTGCGTAGCCATCTAGCGTAGCTGTAATCACGCTGTCTGATCAGGAGCTACATTGTTCGCTATTGAGACGTGGATACATAAATGTACATTCGCGGTGCCGCTAACGAAATATGTAGGTCAATACCAAAATATAGGCGTGTTCTAAATGATCAGGAACTACACCGGGCAAACAGTCAATCAGTCCAGTCCATTCATGACATGTCAGACAATATACTTAGATTTATTCAGTTGCCGTGTATGGAAGACTTTCAGAACTATAACTTATTTCGACCCGTGTTGGCCATTAATGGAAACAGATAGAGCTCACACGTACACATAGAGTGCGCCATTGACTGACAAAATCTGCCTTTGTGAACAAACCTCAGTGCCTGAATGATTAACCCTTAGACTGCTATCTTCATTTTTTTGTCGTCTGCTGTTTATTTTCTATTTTCCATTCTTATCATCGAAACATGCTTTGACACCACCTTAGTAGAATAATTTACAACATGCTTTGACAGCACTTCAGAATCATTTCCATTGGAAATGATTCTGAAGTGCTGTCAAACCATGTTTTATTGAGAAATAAGGCAAGATATAAAAGCAACAGCAGACGACACTTGTTGTGAGTAGCGGTCTAAGGGTTAATATACAAATAAATATAAACAAAAAACAGTTTTTATTGTATAAAAATATAATTCATAGCGTAATAACACGCTGTATTAAACGCATGATAAATTAATGAAATAAATAGGAATATGACGCCGCTACAAAACACATATCACGTGATCAGTACAGATTCAATACGTGTGCATGTGTTTATGCAATCAATATAATCTAACATGTGTGATGAATTAACATCATGGTATATATTATAGGAATGAATGGCCTTTTTGTGGAATTTATCGGGGTATAAACTTGGAAAAGTCGCGGGAATACTGGACGAAGCGATACAAAATTACAAATTTCGAAAAAAAAATCATAAACATTTTTATTTATTTTTGATTTTTTTTCGAAAATTGTAATTTTTTAAGGCCTCGTCCAGTATTCCCGCGAGTTTTCCAAGTTTATATCCCCGATAAATTCCACAAAAAGGCCATTCATTCCTTATAATTCCAGCATTTGAAATAAATTCATCAAGAAAATGTGTTTATTTTCCGTTTTCTTAAGAATTATTTTAACTGCGCCTCACGGTTACGGAAAGTAGTTCGGCGTGGGAGTTTACTGGGATATAGATTTTGGACAGAGACTTGCTACGAGCCAATCAAATGTTAGGGAATTGTGTAAATATTTTTTTGCTGGAATTATTTATTATTAAATTGGTTGAAGAGTTCATAAGGCATTGGATACAGTCCGGTCCGGTCTGGAAATTTCAATTGATCAATTTACATTTATTGCGCATAGGCTGCATATGCAGCCTATGCTAATAAATGTAAATCCAATCATTATTTACAAGAAAACATTGTTAATGTGACATTTACAGACTATGATAATTTTGAACTTACGAACATTTTAGTCGTACGAAGTTTAGTGAAACGGGCCCCTGCCATGTGTGATGCTAAGTGTGTCCCTGAACGGTGTGAACACGCAGTGTAACACGAATAGCTTCACACTCACGATTACTTATACAGCTATAGTGAGAGATATGACAGTTCCATATTAATTTAACTCCCAATCTGGGGGCTTAGCACTCACGTTGTAAAGATCTGTAAAGTAGCAGAATGTACATATCTATCATCCCGTGACAGGCCATTAATATGGCCATTCGTCACAAAACGGGGGTTACTGTGAATCACATTTTGACCAGCGTAGATCCAGATTAGCCAGGTCAAAAGAAGATGGACGTACTCTTGATTGTAGTTTGATTTGAGGACTACTGATATGTGGCTGTGACTGATAAAAAATGGGCGTATGGCTTTTGCGACCCGGGGAGGTACAGATCCACCGTTTGCGATTCCATATTGAAACACCCGTCCTGCTGCTAACAAGCAATAAAGATCGTTATCAGGCTACAGTGTGATATTTAATCAGGAGCTACTCTAGTGACAAACATTTATTTTTCATTTTTCTTCAACATACATGTATATTCTACGGAGACCTGCAGTGGACGTAGAATTCTTTTTTTATTAATTTGTTCCCACGAAATAACAATTCGTTCCCACGAAATAACAATTCGTTCCCACGAAATAACAATCTGTTCCCTCAATTTAACAATTCGTTCCCACGAAGTAACAATTCGTTCCCCCAATTTAACAATGAATTCCCACGAATTAACAATTCGTTCCCTCGAATTAACAATTCGTTCCCTCGTATTAACAATTCGTTCCCTCGAATTAACAATTCGTTCCCTCGTATTAACAATTCGTTCCCTCGTATTAACAATTCGTTCCCACGAATTGTTTTGGCGCCCAGCTGCGCGCGCAACACCTTTGATCTACTTTGAAGATGTTTGATGTTAATTCGAGGGATCGAATTGTTAAATTGAGGGAACGAATTGCTATTTCGTGGGAACGAATTAATAAAAAAAAATCCATGTCCCGTGCTGGGCTCCGTAATATTCAAATCGATGGACGACAATCTTTAGAATTCCCAACTAGCCAGCGATATCAATACATTAAGCACATACGAGTACAGTGTAACCTGTCCAAACCGGACACCCTGGGGAGCCCAGGGTGTCCGGTTTGGACAGGTTACACTGTCACTGTATGTTTCATGAACATGCATTATATTTCTGGATGACTGTCTCTGAAGGACATCATCGTTAGACATTAATGTTTTATGGATGACCTGTTTAGAGATGTTCCTCTGTCAACGGTCAACGTGACACAGTAAAACGCATACGTCTGATATAAAATGTATTATAATGCCAATCAATATGTGGGGGTAATGGTGAATGAATGTTTATTTTGCCAGAAAATGGCTTAGATGATGGATCTGATATAAATAACAGTTTGTGCCTACTGAGTGGGCATGTACCTTTAATGTTTTAAATATATTATTTGTTTCTGATGATTGTAAATCGTTCCATCGTGTTTCTTGTTAACACAAGTTGACGAATAACAGAGGTTTGCGAACAGTTCATACATAGCCAGGCTGCTCAATTGCCAACGCAACAAGTCCGGTTCTGTCAGATCGCTGTTATATATCAAGGGAGATAACAACCACATACTATAGCAATTAGTTCCATGCACAGTTGTCGTTCTCGTGTATTTACGTGACAAAGGAGATACAGGAAACAGACAACCAATTGATTTCCCATAGACCCACATTCACACAAACATGATAATCGCAAACTACCTGCGACAAAATCAATTTTGTTACTTCCATTCCTGGAGTCAGTGACCTAAGCCGGTTCTACATCTATGCCAAACACTGGGTCATGCGGGTTGATTTTCATGAGATATTTCCCCTTTTTTGACGGAACCGTCTACTTTCACTTTCGAAATCTCCATCTCACCCCCACATCACGTCGCATACAGAAAAATGTAACCTGCATGTGTAGAGCATGCAAATAATACTAGATGGCCGCGGCCTGCATGTCGCGCCTTGTGGCGAGGCATGGACACTAACAAAAGAGATATAGTATAACGAAAAACTTAACAAAAAACTTTAACCAAAAACTTCAAAGTAATTTGACCTTGACATTCGGCACACGGGCCGCATGGGAGGGGGGTAGAATTAAAATATAGATGATGATAAACACCCATGTGAAGTTTCAAGGTAATGGGCAAAGCAGTTGCAGAGATATATAGTATAATGAAAAACTTTAACCAAAAAACTTAACCAAAAAACTTAACCAAAAACTTTAACCAAAAAACTTAACCAAAAAACTTAACCAAAAAACTTAACCAAAAACTTTAACCAAAAAACTTAACCAAAAAACTTAACCAAAAACTTTAACCAAAAAACTTAACCAACAACTTTAACCGGACACACGTACGTACGTACGTACGTACGTACGTACGTACGTACGTACGTACGTACGCCAAAGTGCCGACTATATCGCGCTTTCCGCAAGCGGGCGCGACAAAAACTCACCCGCCTGTATACGGATAGCAGGAGCCGGGCCCGAGTAACCATTCAGCGTTTAGTTAACTTTTCAACGAAGTTTTGATATTACCATGCTAAACATGAATGGATACGTTGGACACTACCTCAGCATTCGGTCTGGCGGTGTTGAGATTGCCTAAGTCTTCAATTTCTCTTATAAATACCAATGTTGCGCACCATGATAAAGCGGTCTGCGTTTTAGCTAAGTCCCTTCTGATCGGTACTGTCTAGCGTAAGTGAGACGTTCAAACACCACATGACGCATTCATTTTGATATACACATTTTGTTTTTATGCCACCGGGTTTCGAAGAAACAGGTGGCATATAGTGTTTGGACCGTCCGTCCGGTCCGTCCCGTCCAGTCCCGTCCCGTCCCGTCCCGTCCCGTCCCGTCCCGTCCCGTCCCGTCCCGTCCCGTCCCTGTCCCTGTCCCTGTCCCTGTCCCGACCCTGTCCGTCCGTGTCCGTCCGTCCGTCCGGTCCGTCCGTCCCGCCCGTCCCGTCACGTCCCGTCCGCCCGGCTCCGTCCGACCGTCCGTCCCGTCCGTCCCGTCCGTCCGTCCACCGTCTCGTCCGGTCCGTCCGTCCGTCCGGTCCGTCTGTCCGTCTGTCCGTCCGTCACACTTTTCGGTTAACCACTTTGTCACAGTTTCTCAAATATGCTGCGGGTGGCATCCGCGTTCGACAGACGCATTTCTTGTTTTGTTTGTTCATACAATGTTACCTTATTTCACCAACTTGTTCCTTAGCCATATTGTAAAACTGATCTCCTGCAGGAGAAGAATTCACATAAAACTGATCTCCTGCAGGAGAAGAATTCACATAAGTGTAAAAGCTTGTTTTCTAATCCTGTTCTCAATTGTATGTATATATATATCACTTGCCACAACTTGAAATAAATATTGTTCAAACTAAAAACTTAACCAAAAAACTTAACCAAAAACTTTAACCGGACACACGAACAAGTTTAAGCAAACAAGTTTAAGCAAAAACTTTAATCAACAAGTTCAAAGTAATTAGACCTTGCCATTGGGCACAGGGGCCGCATGATAGGGGGGTAGAATGAAAATATAGATGATGATAAACACCCATGTGAAGTTTCAAGGTAATGGGCAAAGCAGTTGCAGAGATGTAGTATAACGAAAAACTTTAACCAAAAAACTTAACCAAACAACTTAACCAAAAACTTTAACCGGACACACGTACGTAGGTATGTACGTACGTACGTACGTACGCTAAAGTGCCGACTATATCGCGCTTTCCGCAAGCGGGCGCGACAAAAACTTTAACCAAAAACATTAACCAAAAACTTCAAAGTAATTTGACCTTGACATTGGGCACAGGGGCCGCAAAGGAGGGGGTAGAATGAAAATATAGATGATGATAAACACCCATGTGAAGTTTCAAGGTAATGGGCAAAGCAGTTGCAGAGATATAGTATAACGAAAAACTTTAACCAAAAAACTTAACCAAAATCTTTAACCAAAAAACTTAACAACAAACTTTAACCAAAAAACTTAACCAAAAAACGTAACCACAAACTTTAACCAAAAAACTTAACCAAAAAAACTTAACCACAAGCTTCAAAGAAATTTGACCTTGACATTGGGCACAGGGGCCGCACGGAAAGGGGGTAGAATGAAAATATAGATGATGATAAACACCCATGTGAAGTTTCAAGGTAATGGGCAAAGCAGTTGCAGAGATATAGTATAACGAAAATCTTAAAACAAAAAACTTAACCAAAAAACTTTAACCAAAAACTTAACCAAAAAACTTTAACCAAAAAACTTAGCCAAAAAACTTGACCAAAAAACTTGACCAAAAACTTTAACCAAAAAACTTAACCAAAAAACTTAACCAAAAACTTTAACCGGACATACGTACGTACGTACGTACGCCAAAGTGCCGACTATATCGCGCTTTCCGCAAGCGGGCGCGACAAAAATGTTTGGCACAGACATACCTTTCCTGTAGCATCTATTTTATTTATCTCTCTGTCATAATAATAACAATCAATGCCGTTGTCCTGAGAATTTACTCCTTGTTGCTAAGCTGTACCAGGACTGGTTTACCGTCTATATTATTCATAAGTTGACTGTCCTACAAGATACTGCACCAGCAATTGCTGCCACGCAGAGTTATCGATCATAAGACTACGTGACACGGGAGATAACAACTACTGCACTAGATATTAGCTTCATGCAGGGTTATCGATAATGGAGCAGGGTTATCGATAATGGATCGCATGGAAAGCGCACTTGGTGAAAGTACAGTGTTCCGTTTAGGCCGCCGTAATTATATTGCTATCGGGTCGATACGATGATAACAACATACAAGTACTACGATGCGATAGTACGATACGACAATAACGATAGTACGATAATACGATGTCGATACTACGATAGTGTATATAATATCATAGTGTCGTTATCGTGCTATCGTGATATCACGTTATTGTTATCGTTACTATCAACATCCTTGTATCGTCATCGTAGTATCGTGATATCGTAATATCGCTATCGTGCTACCCGATGGCGATATCACGATAGCATAAACGGAACACCGTATCAGGGGCGTCGGAACAGGCCCGGCAGATCCGGCAGCTGCCGGACCAATAATTGTGACAAAACAATGTTTTTATTGAAATATTCGGAATTCATATATACCAAATAATAATATCAGGAATGTTAATATTTTGCCCGCAATGTTTCTCATTTCTCATAAAAGTGTATGTTGTTACCACTCAGTTGAACCGTCTCGACGAGACGGTTCTACTGAGTGGTAACAACATACACTTGGTGTGGGTAGCGGGGGCACCGAGTAGTTTCGACGGACCAATCTTATGAAGCGTCCGTCGCCCCTGCGTATGAAACATATTAACGGACTATGTTGTCTAGTCGACTTTTGAGGATTTTCGTTACAAAAAAATAATTTCGGGATGTATTTTTTTTTTCAATTACCCTCAAATGTGGGCCAACACATTTTCGTCTTGGAATTACTGAATAAACTACAAAAAAGTGCGTCACTTGCAAGATTGTTGCATTTGTTTCTTATTTATATACATGTAATTGAATGCGGTCAAATATATACTCATAAAGGGGTGTCCAACAATATGTTCACCGCCTAGTTGCGTTTCTAAATCGTTTCAGTCTATTTAACCTCCATACAACAGCCATTTCTCTACAACAGCCAGTGGTGTGTCTTCCAGTCGCTGGTTGTTGTAAAGAGGATGCCATGTATACTATAATAATAAATAACTACATTGCAATTTGCTCAAATAAAATGATACGTTTTGGTTGATATAGTGCAGTTGCAGTACATAAAGTGAAAAGCAACTTATTCAATATCGATACTTATAGTTCGCCCTAATTCTAAGCCAATCGCTGGCCAGTATCGAGCTCCACTTATTTCACATATTGCAAGATTTAACCCCAATACGTTACATATTATCAGATTTAACCCTTTCAACCCTAAGGAACTGGAATGGACTGTGATATGATAATGTTCCGACCAATCCAATGGTCACAAAATGATTTTCAAAGTCGTCTATTTATGAAAAGGGGATGTTTTTGTTCTCAAAAATATTAAAATTACTTTCAAAAAGTGCAGATCCTGATGAGACGGCTCGTTACGAGCCGGCTCATCTGGATCTGCACTTTTTGCATAAACCGATATAGCGGGATTTCTGGTTCAAATGGTTAATGACTGCCTGTTCGACAGGAAATGGAAACTGAATACTCGGATGCGAGACTGCATTATAAACATGGCTAATTATGTTATTGTTCACATATCGAATTTTAAAGGAACTCGCTCGCGCTCCCTCGCATTTAATTCTTTAAAATCAGACATTTGAACATTCTGAGCCATAGCTGTGCGCTATGCGATCACGAACAGACATTATCACCTGTGATAAATGATAAGAAACTCAAAAATAAGATCACATATGTTTTATTGGTGTCCGTTTAAAGAGAGTGACCACTCTATGTACATAATCGGAGGGACGGTGCTAGCAATAATAAGTGCAGGAAAGCCACTTGATGTTCACGCGTAATGTGCCAGTAATTCGACCCATAAAAGTCAGTCTGACGCGTAATTCGCACACCCCTGAGGTGCTTCCAATTGTAGGACGAAAATGTTGAAAATTTCCGAACATAAATGGAACTTCTGGGACACATATGAACAGTTCTCCTCTTAGTACGAAACGCTCTTTAAAGTTCTGCTACCATCTATTCGGCACACCATGTTCTTTATAGGAATTAAGCAAGTTTATAATTGTGTAACTATTCCAATTGTTTTAAACATTACGAGTGCCCGATATATAAGATACAATCATTTTAATAATCTTTAACGTACTGATAGAGACGCGCGTTTGTATCAGGCTGTTTTGGTATGCAAATGAGGCTGGATATATTTAAATTACAATGTATTGATATCAATTAAAGGCGTCACCTGAATACATATGTGCAAACATATCATTGCACTTTGTTAGGTATATAGATGGAATAAATAGTTGCTTTCATTAACATTTTAAGGAAACATGGTTATCGCCCCTGATATCAAGAGTGACAATTCACTTTAGATATAAAAAGCATAATAATGTCAATTAACATGTCCGGTAATGGTATATGCATGTTTATTTTGCTCGAAAACAAAAGACAATTCTAAAGAATTGACGAAAACAATATGTCTCCATATAGTATAACGTGTTATGTGGGAATCTCGCTTTAAAATGTTCCTTTCAAAAAGTTGTAAATTATGGCTGTGACTGGAGAAATAGAGAATAGTAGGTTAGTGCCGTGAATGGGAAAAAATATCTGGCAAGGCTTAGGAAACGGGATGGGCGAGGCTCGCCCATCCCGTTTCCGTGCCGCGCCAGATATTTTTTTCCCATTCACGGCACTAACCTACTATTCTATTTATCCCGTCAACACATACAAATAGCTTTAAAATGCAAAATAATAACCCCAGCCGCATCCTCAAAATCGCGGAATCGACTAGTATGACAACCGCACATATTCATACGCAGTGATTAGGTGGTATTGACAGGATATCAAAAATGTTTCACGGCTCCGTGAACATCCAATTATTATCAGGTTACAGGAGTGTGAAATTTGATTAGGATCTACACTGGTAACAAATCCCATACGCCCCATTTATCAAGTCACAGCCACATATGACGACGCGAATCCTAAGGAATGTATTAATTTTAAAATGTCTCGGTTTTCAATAGGGCTTCGTTGCTGTAGATAGTTTGTTATAAGTGGCTGAGTCTGGAGACATTAGGCTTATGTGACCAATATACAGTGCAACCTCTCTACAACAGCCACCCATGGGAAGACGCAAAACTGGCTACTGTAAAGAGGTGGCTGCTGTAGGGAGGTTAATGCTGAAGTAAGTTATGTCGTCCGCTGTTTGTTTATTGCCTTCGATAATTCGCATCAAAAACATGTTTTTGCAACATTTTAGAATCATAAAATGCTGTCAAAACATGTTTGTATTGAGAAAGAAGACAAAGCAACAGCAGACGTGCTCGGCAGTCTAAGGGTTAGATACAGGGGAAATCATTCATTTGGGATATAACATAGCGGCTGTTATAGAGAGGGTGTTGTTGTAGAGAGGTGGCCGTTCGGGGAGGTTGGACTGTATCTCCTTATTATATAACATACTCTACTAGCCTGGGCCCGGTTGTTCAAAACACCAGTTAGCTTAACGGGACTGTTAAATCCTTAACGGACTGTTAAATCCTTAACTGAATGGTTAAAATCTATGTTAAAACAGAGATTTTAACCATTCAGTTAATGATTTAACAGTCCGTTAAGCTAACGGATGTTTTGAACAACCGGGCCCTGATCATTATATATATTGCTTGTTGGTAGCAGGCTCTGGATCTACACTGGTCTCAAAACTCATACACCCCAGTACTCCAGTCACAGCCATATATAGATTCAGTGGAACCTCCCTAAACCGGGCACCAATAAAACATCTGTGATCTTATTTTGATGAGTTTGTTGGTCCTTTATCTCAGGTGATAATGTCTGTTCGTGATCGCATAGCACATAACTATGGCTCAGAACGATCAAATGCCAAATTTACAGTGAAACCTCTCTAAGGTTTCACTGTATATTGTTCATATATTGATTTTTAAAGAATTAAATGCGAGGGAGCGCGAGCGACTGCAGCATTTAGTTCCTTTAAAATTCGATATGTGAACAATAACATACTTCTAATTAGCCAGGTTTATAATGCAGTCTCGCATCGCTTGTTGTGATGTGTGAGGTGGCGGGGAGGGGTGGAGATCCCAACATCAGAACTGAATACTTATATATATATTAGATGGCCGTGGCCTGCACTTCGTGCCCGCCGAATCTTTGATAGTATACCGATACACTTTTAACAAAAAACTTTAACGTACGCACGCCGATGTACTGACTATATCGCGTTGTCCGCAGGCGAGCGTGACAAAAACTATATATTCAGCACTGAAATAACCTGACCTGGTGGTGCCAGGTCCTCACCACACCAGAGTCACGTAGCCCCACTAAGCAATACGATTGGTACTAATCTTACTACTTTTATAATTGGTATAACGGGATTCAGCAAGAAAGCCAAAACGTGTGCCCGATGGTCAAACCAGGGATATTGTGATCCCGGTAAGTATGAGTAGCGTCATGTAGTTAGCCCTTTCAACACCACATACCTGTATAGTGATATTGGCAAAAAGTGTAGATCCAGATGAGTAATTTTCATATTTTTGAGAATAAAAAAAAACACCCCCTTTTCATAAATGGACTAGTCTGAAAATCATTTTGTGACGATTGGATTGGTGGGAAAATTAACATATCAAAATCCATTCCAGTTACTGAGGGATGAAAGGGTTAGGACGCCTTAGATACCAAGCACTTTCAATAGATGGCACACACACATATGCCACCATACTTTCCAAATCCAGAACATGACCTACTGACTTTGGACTTAACATATAGATGTTTCAATGTAATATCGGACTTTTCTGTGATTTCCCAGGAAATTAATTCTCTGTTTATTGGGTTGGTTTCACTTTGGTTAATTATATTGAGTAAGTGAATGAAACGAAGAGGTCAGTACATGTATGTATTCATTGATGTAATATAACGATACTACACTGCTACTGCATGTATACGATGAAATACAATGAACGTACTGAAAATATTGATACGACATATTCCATGAACAAAACTAATACAAATACGATGTTGCTCGAGACTTATCCACCACCACAGTCACACAATTTGCACAAAAAAAACAACAATAAACATACTAGTATACCAAATATATATATACATACACCATATGCATACTCTTGCTAAAAATTATAACTAAACCATGTTATGTTATGTACTTGTAATGTTGTTTGCGCATATGCCTTTGCCTTGTATGTAGATAAGTAATTATCTCGTATGTATATGAATTCATATAGGCTATTAGCTTGTTTTCAAATCCATGTACAATTCACATGTAATGATGTACCATGTATTGTATGAAATAAATATTGTTTAAACTAAAACTAAGAATAAATGGTCAAATGAATTAGCAACAATATATGTAATGGAGGATCCTACGTACGTGACGATTTAATATGATATTTATTAAACGAGTTTACTGATTTCATAAGAAACGAGGCTATGCCGAGCATAGCCTCGTTTCTTTTGACATCAGTAAACTCGTTTAATAAATATCATATTAAATACTCACTCATGTAAGTATATATTTGATTTGTATGTGGATGTATGCACGAGTTCCGCAGCGCGCGACATTTCGTTGCGCGGCGGAACGAGTGGCATATATCTACATACAAATCAAATAACCTTTTTATTATATACGTACATCATTCGCAATGTATATGCGCTTCAAAAAATATACAAAACATAAACACAATAAACAAATTTAGTGGTGATTTAGAACGAACTATTTTGCGATGTGAACTTAGTTCCGACACTGACCAATATGAACTAACGAGACGTCAATATACAATTATTGTCTTTTGACCTGAGAAAAGTGATGTACACCGACTCAAAAGACTATACTTGTTTTATTATATGACACTAACCACGAATATTCAGAAAATCAGGAATAGTCACTAACAGTGTAAACACAATAACACTTACATGTCTCAGATTTACGCATGCGCTCTAAGGAGGTGAACAATATGTTTGTTTACATGAATAACCACATCTCGGACCGGTCTGGCGGACCGACATCTGGGACCGAGAGTGCTTGTTCGTGTAAACAAACCGTTCAGAGGTCGACATTCAATTGGTAGATAATCACGTGACCTGGTTTCGGCCAATGAGAATGGCTGAACTACTTAGTCACGGTCATATAATAATATAGACTAGATGGCCGCGGCCTGCATGTCGCGCCTTGTGGCGAGGCATGGACACTAAAACAAATAATATAGTATAACGAAAAATTTTAACCAAAAAACTTAACCAAAAACTTTAACCGGACACACGTACGTACGTACGTCCGTACGCCAAAGTGCCGACTATATCGCGCTTTCCGCAAGCGGGCGCGACAAAAACTATTGACGTTGCGTTGCATTGTGTTTCAATGAGAAACGAAAGTACGTATACATGTATAATAATATCATATATCACAGTGTCATCAATTTAATATCAAACTGTGTAGGCCCAGATCACAATACACACATGTACATGCCTGTCAGAGAATAACCTACATGTACTGTCTGTTCCACATTTTTCTGCCGACGAACTTTTGGCTATTAAACACATTAAATCTAAAACATATTTAAAAGTAAGTACTTTTTCATCAATAACAAAAAAAGTCACCC
The DNA here is from genome assembly GCA_029237695.1 of Conchocele bisecta. Classification (NCBI taxonomy): domain Eukaryota; kingdom Metazoa; phylum Mollusca; class Bivalvia; order Lucinida; family Thyasiridae; genus Conchocele; species Conchocele bisecta. Next base: position 11,008,608 of record CM055281.1, read on the forward strand.
TCCCCAAAAAATGGGGTGACTCCCCCCACAACTTTTCGTTTTTTGATCCTGAATCAAAAAAAAAAGAAATGGAAATTGACTCCGAAACCTGGTGAGATGAAAATGATGTAACTAAGAAAACAAGAGTTAGATTTTGAAAATCGGTCCACAAATAAAAAATATATTTAAAAAAAAAACGATTTTTAGCCCCCATGTCAAATTCCGATAGGAAAATCGTTTTTTCGAAATAAAATCAATATTTGATTGACTTTCATCAAATATTTTTTTTAGGGAGGGTGACTTTTTTGTTATTGATGAAAAATTACTTACTTTTAAATATTTTTTAGATTTAATGTGTTTAATAGCCAAAAGTTAGTCGGCAGAAAAACGTGGAACAGACAGTAGTTGCAAACACCACAATGCCCATTTTTTGTCAGAAGTGTTACATTATATCTAGCTGTGACTGGAATATTTTGTTCGATAATATTAAATTAAAGGAAAATTTAAGAATGAGCCTTCTTTTTATTTCGTGAAATTTGGTCAAATATTGGTTTTATTACGAAAAATTGATTTCTCTATGGGAATTTAACATGGGGGGAAAAAGGGTAGAGGACTTGTGGGAGGAGTCAAAAAACTATTTTTTTTTTTGAAATTGACTCCGAAACCTAGCTAGATAGCTTGGAAATGATCTAACAAAGAAAACAAAAGTTAAATTTTAAAAATCGGTCCAGTATTTCTAAAATTCAAAATAATTTCCCCATGTTAAATCCCCATAGACATCTTCACTCCGTGAAGATGTCTATGGGGATTTAACATGGGGAAATTGTTTTTTCACAATAAAATCAATATTTGACCAAATTTCACGAAATAAAAAGAAGGCTCATTCTTAAATTTTCCTTTAATTTAATATTATCGAAACAAATATGGTTTTTGAATTGTTTATATAGCCGTAAAATTTGGGCAGGTTTCGTGAAACAGACTATAGAGAAAGTGAGCAGAGTCTCACGAATACCCCCGGACGCCGCCTGGAACGACAATTAACAACTTTAACGCAAATTCTATAAAAACTTTAACTTAAATTTAAAAATAATTTGACCTTGACCTTGGGACAGTACGGGTGGGACGGGGAATGAAACCATGGATGCTGATAAACATGTATGTGAAGTTTCAAGTCTGTGGACGAAGTGGTTAGGAAACTATGGAGCACTATGGAAAACTTTAACGCAACTATGGACGGACGAACGGACGAATGGACGGGTGGAATGACGGACGGAATTACGAAAACTATATACCCCTCAATATGGTATAATTATGGGAGTTGTGACCAATGTAACTCCTGATCAAATAGCGCACTCTCTTAGCCTGATAACGATTAAAGGTACATGCCCACTCAGCAGGCACAAACTGTTCTTTATATCAGAGACATCACCCGAGACATATTATACAAAATAAACATTCATTCACCATTACCTCACGTATTCATTGGCAGTATTACACATTTTACATCAGACGTAAATGTCTATACTGATATAAGGGGCGATAACCGTGTTTCCTTAAAATATTAAAGGACATTTCTATTTATTCTCTGTATTTATTTTTGATGTCCAATGATTATACTTTATAATCTGTCGAAAATATTATTTTCTCAGGTGACGCAATTAATTAGTATAAATAATTAAAAAATAGTACGCCTCATTTGCATATGAAAATAGCCTGCTACCACCGTGCGTCACTATCAGTAAAATAAATATTACTAAATGATTATATCTGTATAGCGGGTAGTCGTAAGTATTATAACTGGTGGAATAGTGACACAATTATACACTTATTTAATTCCTATAAAATACATTCTGTGCCTACTGAGTGGGCAACATAACGGGTGTTTCATTGAAGTAATGACGAACTGTGCAGATCCTGATCAGACTGTGCGGATGCACGTGCTGATCTGGATCAATACGGGTCGCAAAACCCATAAAGCCCATATCTCCAGTCACAGCTACACATCGAGTGCATTTTCACGTAATGTGTTGATGTGCCTAAAACCCGTGAATGTGTTTTGCTGAAAAAATGGCTCCCGATGCAGACAAAATACAGACAGATGAATTGAACGTCTAAATTGAGTTAGCGTTACATTCGTCCAGTAATTCTTTCTAAGCACGGCTGGCAACTATCAATACATCCATTTCAATTTGTGGGGGTATCATTATAATTATAGTAACGCCGACAGAGAGTGTTATTATTGAATATTAACCAGTTTTAGAAATTCAGCACTGCGACCGTTTTACTTACATACGTGTACGTAATTACATGTCTACGTCAATAGACCAGGGGCCCGTTTCACTAAACTTAGTACGATACAAATGTACGTATTAACATTTTTTAAAAATAAGTTCGCTTTACACATTAATGTGATTTATTAATAATTCCAGCACAAAAATATTTACACAATTCCCTAACATTTGATTGGCCCGTAGCAAGTCTCTGTCCAAAATGTATATCCCAGTAAAGTCACACGCCGAACTACTTTCCGTAACCGTGAGGCGCAGTTAAAATAATTCTTAAGAAAACGGAAAATAAACACATTTTCTTGATGAATTTATTTCAAATGCTGGAATTATAAGGAATGAATGGCCTTTTTGTTGAATTTATCGGGGGTATAAACTTGGAAAAGTCACGGGAATACTGGACGAAGGCCGGAAGGCCTCGTCCAGTATTCCCGCGACTTTTCCAAGTTTATACCCCGATAAATTCCACAAAAAGGCCATTCATTCCTACATGTATAATGTCACCATTTTCCAGTTGTGTTTATTTTACTGATAGTGACTCGCGGTGGTATCAGGCTATTTTCATATGCAAATGAGGCATGATTGTTTTTAATTATTTATACTAATTAAATGCGTCACCTGAGAAAAAAATATAATATATATATAATAATAATAAAAGAGTGATTTTTTTTGTTATTGATAAAAAAGTACTTACTTTTAAATAGTTTTTAGATTTAATGTGTTTAATAGCCAAAAGTTCGTCGGCAGCAAAACGTGGAACAGACAGTAGTCACAAATCCCATAAGTTCCATTTCCCCACGGTCATAGCCACCAGTCAACAATCACCAGTCGAATTTTAATCGGATTTGGATTTGAAGCGACATTGGCTCGGTCGCACCTGTGTCAAATCGGACCAACTAATACTTTTTTCACGGCATGATTTCATATCGTCGTTTGTCATAACACCGGTCCAAATCTTATAGTTTAGGGCCTTATTGAGGGTAAAAAGGGAGAATGTAGTTTGATTTCTTGTGAAAATGGCCAATTATAGTGATTTCAACTACGAAATCTGATCTGGGATTATATAACTTGCCAGATTCATATTTTCACACTTATTAATGTTATTGCAAACAGTGTAAACTCAGATCAGACTGCACATATGTGCAGTCTGATCTGAGTCTACTCTGTTCGCAAAACTCCGGCTCTCTATAAATATATTTACAAAGGGAAGTAACCAGCTACGATTCCTGATTTAGCAAAGAGGCGAAACTGGTTAGGTTGCATCTGTGTTAAAACCGGACACGCTAAATTTTATCCGGCCACACATCGTACCAACCTGTGCTCTGGGACGAAACAGACGTCGTAAAGTCTCTGTAATCAGCCGATGGCGCGCAAATGTCGAGGTTCAAGCAGCCCACAACGTACGCTTATTATCACACATAAATCGGCTGTAATCAGGTTTGCGCGGTACTTCACGCCCATAATGTCATTTGGCACCGGTCTTATATGTTTTCTATAGAGCGTGCATCAGGGAAATGATTAAAGAGATACATATATAACTGTGTTTTTTTTTGTCTTACTTCTTTAGGAATTCATTGCGACCGAATTTCACATTTCAAATTAGCTGACACAGCAATAAATGACAATCGGGAAAATAGATGAATGACAGGAATACGAGACTGCACATTCAATACAATGGAACCGCTCCAAACCGGACACCAGGAAACACCTGTGATCTTATTGTTGATGCGTTTGTTGGTCATTTATCCCAGGTGATAATGTCTGTTCGTGATCGCATAGCACACAACTATGGCTCATAATTATCAAATGCCTAATTTACAGTGAAACCTCTCTAAACCGGACACCCTGGGGACCTCCCAGGGTGTCCGGTTTAGAGAGGTTCCACGGTATACGTTTCCTGCGCTCTTTATCCACACGTCCGCCTGTGCTAATCCCAGTGTGTCCGGTTTAGAGAGGTTCTACTGTATGTAGTTGCTGCTTAATGGTTATGTAAACAGCATCTGCAGATTTTCTTTTTCTAAACTGCATTTTTCAATTGCCCAGGGGAGGAGGGTTCGGCAATGTAGGGGGGGGGGGGTGTGGGGGGGGGGGCGGGCGTGCATACTCCGGAAAATCCTCACAGGTGGGAATTAGACAGTCAAACCAATTCTCGAATGGGGGGATATTACAGTAGAACCTGTCTAAACCGTACACGCAAGTAGCCTCTCTGTCCTTAATTGCGTGGGTTTCATTGGTGTATATGTATGATGATAATGCCCGTTACAGTTTGCAAAGCACACCCCCGTACTTTGTACCATAGTCACATGTCTGATTTACAGCGGAACATCTCTAAACCGGACACCATGGGGATCTCCCAGGGTGTCCGGTTTAAAGAGGTTCCAGAGAGGTACCGACAAAAGTCCTTCCAGTCTCATCGGCTCTATGGGAACACGACAAACCGTAACAGTAATTAATGACAAACAAATACGCAATGGCTAGAAACAAATATTTGTAGCTAGAAAATATATCTGATAAGAATTAGATATCTGGCTGTCTTATCTGCTCTTTTAATAAGAAAATCCTCCAGGAATTAGACAGAAAGTTAATTTTGAGAGGCGAGAATTTGCAGAGGAACTTCTCAAAATGGGTACCCAGACAAACTATATGGTCTTATATTCGATGGCTAACATTAACACGAATCCTTGGTGAACACGTCTGTTCGTGATTGAAAAGCATATATATGTGACTGTCACTGAAGAAAGTGGGTTTTGCGACCGGTGTAGATCCAGATCAGACTGTGCATCCGCACAGTCTGATCAGGATCTGCACTGTTCGCCATTCCATCAATGAAACACCCATGATGCGTTTAACAAGCGATATATATCGTTATCGGACTGCTTGCGTTAGCTATTTGATCACAAGCTACAGCGGTCACAAATTCCATAAGCCCCATTTCTCCAGTCACAACTACATACTGCACCTTGATTTCTGGGATCACTGGCGAATTTGAACAGCTTTAATTTAACTATTCCATATCATTGCATCTTCAAAACACTCAACACAACTCATAAGGAACAGAATGGATCTTAATTGTGACTACGCTTATGGGAAATGGAACTTATGGAAATCGTGGCCAGTCTACTTCATCTATGGGAAATGGAACGTATGTACATTGTAGCCAGTCTAGCTTCATGCTGAGAAATGAAGCTTATGACATATGTGACCAGTCCAGTTTCATATATGTGGCTGAAGACATATGGCTTATACAGTGGAACCTCTCTAAACCGGACACCAAGAAAACACATGTGATCTTATTTATATTAGTTTCTTGGTCATTTATCTCAGGTGACAATGCCTGTTCGTGATCGCATAGCACACAGCTACGGTTCAGAATGATCAAATGCCTGATTTACAGTGAAACCTCTCTAAAACGGACACCATGGAGACCTCCCAGGGTGTCCGGTTTAGAGAGGTTTCACTGTATATACATACATGTAGCACGTTTGTCTGTATTTATGTTATGCAATGATACAATGTAGTTTGTTAAATACATGTAATTTGAAAACAAGAAAGTAGTGCATACTTATGTCAAAAGAAAGTAGTGCATACTTATGTCAAAATAAAGTAGTGCATATTTATATCAAAAGAAAGTAGTGCATACTTATGTCAAAAGAAAGTAGTGCATACTTATATCAAAAGAAAGTAGTGCATACTTATGTCAAAAGAAAGTATACTTATGTCAAAAGAAAGTAGTGCATACTTATGTTAAAAGAAAGTAGTGCATACTTATGCCAAAAGGGGACGAGATTACATTCGTTACCCAGCTTCGTTACTTTACATATGTGACTAGAGAAGTGGGTCTTATTGCATGTGTGGCCAGTCTAGCTCCCAATATATGACTGAGGAAATGGGGTTTATATCACTCGTGACGAGTCTAGCTCCCGATATGTGGCTGTGACTGAAGTAATGGGGTGTATGGGTTTTTCGATCAGTGTAGATCCAGATCAGCCTGTGCATCCGCACAGTCTGATCAGCATCTGCACTGTTCGCCATTCCATCAATAAAACATCCGTGATGCTTCTGACAACGAATATAGATCGCTACCAGGCTAGAGAAATGTGATATTTGATCAGGAGCTACACTGGTCACAAATCCCATAAGACCCATTTATCCAGTCACAGCCACATATGTGACTGAGAAAATGGGCTTTATGGCATTAATGTGCGGCCAGGTGTTAGCTCACCGTATGTGACTGCCGAGTCTACATCCTTCGTCCAATTAGATCACGGTTCGTCCGCATGTACGAGGAGATAATCCGCGAGCTTTAGCGAGTGGATTATCTCATCGTACATGCGGACGAACGTGATCTAACTGTGATCTCACATGCTCATGTTCATACATGTGCAAATACAAAAACTCGAAAATGTATCAAAGATGAGATAACGGATAGTGAGCATGCTGATTAGATACCGCTGACCCCACCATATGGAATTAAACAGACATTTAATGCCGATCTGCGGGAATTAGACTGTCCGTTTTAGAAGCGTCTATATCCCGGCGATTTTCCTTTGATATGTACATTAGCCTCTTGTAGCATTTACTTTTATATGTCAGGAGCCTCTTGAGAAATCAAAGTACTGAAAAGTGCTAAAATATGTCGGTATGTGGGGTAAGTTAACTTTGTAAAACACACTGGTGTAACTTACTGAAATATATAGAAAATCGTCCACGCCCTTTTACTGCTAGCTCCGTACGTACTGTCCCGTGAGACCTAAAGATAATAGCTGCTGTATTCATACGCAAGAACTGTCTTCTGTCTTGATTAGTATCTTGCCATTCAACTGATAAACTGAGCACAAAATTGTGCAAACTATAGAGAATGGTATAATATGTAGAATTTTAGATACAAAGCAAGACAGACCAACACGCCATAGGATAAGTTGGCACAAGGCACTATTTTCTTGGTCGTACTCGCCGTTTAGGCGTAGCACGATCAATGGCTGTCCCCATAGAAATTTGCGTGACACAATATGCTATCTCAAAGGAGATAACATATAAAACTGACTACATTTATACTGAATATACACAATTGTGTTGTGAAATCATAAAATTGTTTGTAATTCGCCATACTGCTGAAGCCGATCGCTGGCCAGCATAACTCTTCACTTATTGAACATATTACAAGATTTAGCCCCAGCAAGTTTCATATTACCAGATGTAATGATGGGAGACATCATGAACATAGCTATATATAAATATGTTATTGTTCACATTTTGGATTGTTAAGAAACTAATTGCTGCTGTCTCTAGCACTCCCTCGCATTTCATGTATTAAAGATCCAAAATGTGAACAATAACTTAATACATATACGTATACATACACGGTTGCGCTCTTTTTCTACACTACCGCCGTTGCTAATCCTGACGATACTTAATATTTTCTTTATTTGAAAATGATTGAATATTGTGCTGGAAGGCAAGCAGCTTGATTGGCTGAGCCTGAGCTGTGCTACAGCTCAGGCACAGCCAATCAAACTGCTTGCTCGTGAGTTTATATTGCCAATATATGCTTAGAAACGTTGACATCTTGGCAAGAGTAACGCAGGCGTTGGTGCTGTACGTGTATGTACACTAATACCAGGTGCGGATCCAGGCGGGGGCGTGTACGGCGCACCCCACCACCTCTAAAATTGGTCGAGTTTAGATTTTAACCCATTTTTTAAATGGAAAGATCTGATGGTTTCCTAATTTCTCACCCGAAGTGTATGTCGTTACCACTCAGTTGAAGCATCTCGTGGTAATGTAACAACATATACTTTGATCAGAAATAAGAAAAATACGAAAAATAATCTGAATTTTATAAATTTTATGAAAGTTGACAATCATATAATCATTTGAAATCCACGTCCCCTCTAGACATAAATCCTGGATCCGCCCCTGAATACGACAGTCACGAGTGCTCTTTTGCTATATAGTCAGTGTCCCAGACAGAGAGTTCGTCTGCTAGAGTGCTCATCCGGATTTCTTGTCATTGAACGAGCCTCTGGTACACATAAAATCCGACAACCGACAGCTTTATCAGCCTCACTCATTACGGCCGTTTCAAATTCCAAATGCGTCGTATTGTCGTAAAATACAAATGCATGTTAGTGTCGTAAAGTAATTGTCAAAAAACCTACACTTCCGACAATCCGACAGTACAAGAAGTGTAACTATGGTGTCACTATCCTCTATAGGTTTTATTGCCAACCATATTTTAAATAAATCTGTTATCCGACCTATGAAATCACTCGGAACCCCTCGCACCATTCCGTAAATCGAGAAATATCATCTTGGATGCCATTTTTTTTTTCGCTATAAAACGCGAAAAGATGACGGTAACCAGAATGCTACGAAATGTGTCTAGATCGTTGGTGTTTTGAACGTGATAACATCAGAACATCAGAACATCATTTACTTGCAGCCTGGTCAGCTGTGGACATTAGTGGCACGGACGGTACGGGAGTAGATTGCAAGAGTTACTGTTCACAACTAGTGTAGACATCATACAACACAGTTGATTAAAATACGCTTGGTAATACAGATTTTGACGATGTTTTGGATATAGTCAAACTTCATAACTGCAACACTCAACTTAGTGACATTCCTCTGATACTAGGCCTTTAGCGGTGGAGTTAGTTTTTTATGCCCATTTTTATTTTTCTGACATTCTGCTGGTTTCTAACCATACAATATAATCATTGTCTGTTCCACATTGTGCTGCCAAAGACGTTCTGGCTATTATAGGAATGAAAGGCCTTTTTGTGGAATCTATCGGGGTATAAACTTGGAAAAGTCACGGGAATACTGGACGAAACGATAAAAAATTACAATTTTCGAAAAATAACCAAGTTTATATCCCCGATAAATTCCACAAAAAGGCCATTCATTCCTTATAATTCCAGCATTTGAAATAATTTCATCAAGAAAATGTGTTTATTTTCCGTTTTCTTAAGAATTATTTTAACTGCGCCTCACGATTACGGAAAGTAGTTCGGCATGGGAGTTTACTGGGATATAAATTTTGGACAGAGACTTGCTACAGACCAATCAAATGTTAGGGAATTGTGTAAATATTTTTGTGCTGGAATTATTAAACACTTAAACATATTAAATCTAAAAATTATATAAATGCAAGTACTTATTCATCAATAGCAAAAAAGTCACCCCTCCCCTCACATACACCCACCACCCCCCTCACCCCCAACAAAACCCAACAAATTGATGATACAATTCAATCATGGGTTTCTTTTTTGAATTTGTTGACTGATTTTCAAAATCTAACTTCTTTTTTTCGACTCTCCTCGTCGGTCTCCAGTTCCTTGTTTCCCATGTTAAATTGCCATAGGAAAATTGTTGTTTTATTTTTCGCAATAAAATCGATGTTTGATGGAATTTTAGATTTACACATTCCATTAATAACCAAAAGTTCGTCGCAAAACGTGGAACAGACATTGGGGAACGTTTAACCATCCAAGTTACGCGTTATTTTTTCCCGTCTGTGCACTGGTGAATAACACGCAAATAGACTGCAAAACCAACCACACCAGCGGGTATTTGACAGCCAAGTGACATCTGGAAACGCGATTTCATTCGGAAAGCTCTGCTGAAATTCTCGGGAATTAGACACCAATTTAATTCCGGAATATTAACTGTCGATTTATTCGACAGCCAAGTGACATCTGGGAACGCGATGTAACTCGGAAAGCTCTGCTGAAATTCTCGGGAATTAGACACCAATTTAATACCGGAATATTAACTTTCGATGTATTTGACAGCCAAGTGACATCTGGGAACGCGATGTCAGTCGGAAAGCAGTGCTGAAATTCTCGGGAATTAGACACCAATTTAATTCCGGAATATCAACTGTCGATTTCAGAAAAGAATATTTCCTCAGTGATATGATATACTGAATGAACCGCAAACACACGAAACGTTGAAACAGGGTGTTTGTGGTTTATTAAGAGTTCATGACAAAATGTATGTAAATCCCCCATTGGTTGTCCCTGGACCGAGCAGGGAAGATATTGATAAGTGCATAAGACGTACTCAATATACAATCAATTATAATTTGTATCGCGCTAAATACTGCTTCTAAAACTGTCTCACCTGTCATCTGATAAAATTCAGCTGTCTGTACGAGATTAACTATTTTCATTTCACGCAATTCTGTTAGTGGAAATCGTCCTTCTATGCGCTCAGAAGTATATGTCGCGACCACCATTTGAACCGTCTCGTCGAGACGGTTCAAATGAGTGGTCACAACATATACTTTCATTGGTAAATAACAAAAAAAAAAAATTGAATACATTTCATACCCGTAAAGATGTTTTCTGAAAGGAATGGGTTAATATTCATTCACGTATATATGCCTCATTCCTTATAGTGAGGTAGCTCAGTACATGGAGCAGGGCTCCAGATAAGGAATTAGTAATTGAGTATTTTCACTCCATCATTTCTGAAGCAATTGGATATTTCAAAATTTTAATTGGGTAAAATAAAATCACACTACTGTTTACACATTAACAAACAGCAATTATTGAATAGTTTGCTTCGAAATGAAAACATGTCTTGGCATTTCATTAGAATTGTCTCCTTGGAGACAATTCAAATGAAATACCAAGATGTGTTTTCATGGAAAATAAGAAACATATGCTATATTTGTGATCTGTTTATTGTTTTCTGCAGCATGATAAACGTAACACAAAATTGTTATTGCTTTTTGATACTCGCTACTTCTGATTTCAATTGGGTTGTTGGCAATTTTAATTGGGTATTTAAGCAAATACGCAGCTTATCTGGAGTTCTGATGGAGAGTGCACACTTTGATACACATATGGAATTTGCAATAACAGTCTTTTGGAATATTCTAAATCATACATGCAATCGAAATAATTCAGAAATGGTTGCAGTCGTTAGGACAGCGTCATCGGAACACGGTCAATATATTACTTTCCGTCATATCTGAGTTTGTTGCATTTGGGGGCAGTTTCACTAAACATCATACGGCTGAAATGTTCGTAAGTGCAAAAATAAGATTTCACATTAGCAGTGTTTTCTTGTAAACAATTACAATGTATTGGATTTACATTTATTGAGCATAGCCAGGTATTTAGGAAATTGTACACGGAAACATGTTACATTCCTCTGAAACGCATTCATATTCACACATGATTATTTGATTCGATTTAATGGTGCTTAACGGCTAAGGACATTTTATGCCGGGTTAACGGGATCGAATCCCGTATATTACCTGTTGTGATGGGCGGGGGAGGGGTAAATCTCAAAATCAGAACTGAATATTTACAGAAAAATATATATATACAGCCCTGAAATTAGAATAACCTGACCTGGAGCCAGGACCTCACCGCACCAGTTACTTACCCCCAATCCGCAAAGGTAATAGGATTAGTTATAATCTTATTACTTTTATGATTGGTATAACCGGATTCAACTCTCACGTACCAGAAGGTCAAACGTGTACAAGACGGTCAAACCAGGGATATCGGCATTCCATTAAGGATGAACTCACTCCATCGTTAAATGTACGGTTCGCTTGCTCGCAACCAACCGCCCACCATACACAATGAACTCTCGATGAGCTTGTGACATTTGCAAGGTGCATGATCACGTGGTTACAACAACAACAACAACGTCGCCCACTCCAAAGTAAGTATTATTTGATGTTTTCCTTAATATGCAACGGATTTTTATGAAATATGGCGCAGCAAACGTGTCTTCATGAGCTGCATTTGGTGGTCTAGGCACAGACTTATGTCGTTTTTGCGAAGAATCGATTGATTCTTCGCCAAAACGACATATGTTTGGGCGAAAATACAGAGACCACCAAATGCAGCTTAACTAGATTAAGAGCGATATAGGCTACAGGAGCGTGTTATTTGATCAGGAGCTACACTGCTCACAAATCCCATAATCCCCATTTCTCCAGTCATATCCACACAGATACTGATCATTTTACAATCATGGACAGACGCACAATACGATAATGGTTTCTGACGACGGTATATTTCAGTGTGTCACTGGCGAACAGCGTAGACCTTGATCAGACTGCGCGGATGCGCAGGCTGATCTGGGGCTACGCTTGTCGCTCACGTCATACGGACCTTTTTCATTCGACGTTACATATGGTTATGTATTGCTATGCTTAAAGGGGCATATTAACATTTTTATAAATAATACTATAACAATCATAAACATCATTGCTCTGAGTTATGTGATTTAATTTAAGATACATGACGATACATGGGGCCCGTTTTACTAAACTTCGTACGACTAAAATGTTCGTAAGTGCAAAATTGAGGTTGTAAATTTCGCATTAACAATGTTTTCTTGTAAACAATGATTGGATATATATTTTTTTAGCATATGCTGCATATCCAGCCTATGCTCAATAAATGTAAATACATCCATTGAATTTTCAGACGATCATAAATTTGCACTTACGAACATTTTCGTCGTACGAAGTTTTGTGAAACGGGCCCCAGGAACGCGAGATATTTTTATTTTGTTTTTCAGGAACACGTCACGATAGAAAATCCGATATTTATGTCCTATATTGGTGAAAATAGAAACAAACCAGCGGTCATAGTATCGTCAAATATATTCAATTAAACCACTTTACGCAGGGCCGTGATGAAAACACGTTTTTATGCTTTATCCTGATAAATCCTGATAAGCCCCTTTAATGGCGTGTCACGGCCTGTTAGTAGCTAAGGTCAATTTAGGCCGGGTCAACGGTGTCAAATCCCATATTTCACATGTATTTGTAGTGACATCAACATGAATAAAATATGTGGTTCAATTGCTCTGGCAATAAAATAGGTTGGCACCAATTAAGTCATATAATTTAGAACAGTTATTTATGTCACCACAGAGCAGTTTGACGTCATATGACATACTTTTATGATGATGATAAATATCACCGTAGTTCTAAGTACACGAATATAAATACATTACATTACATTGCATTAGATGTACATAATAGTTATGGCGTAGTAGTATTTTCAAATTTGCGCTTGGAGCGTTCTTTTTTTACTTTCTGCTTAGTGGAGAGTGACATACGAATTTTGCTAATACACACTATATTATGTGAGTTTATGATAATGTTTTTTTTTTGTCTGTCTCATAACGAACCATCAGAGGAATTCACATTAAGTATGTGACCGTAACCTTGGGTCTTGCAGGGGCCCGGGGATCATCAAGAAATTTGTCCCAGCGTTAATGTTTTAAAAACACGAAACACGTAACATTGACCTTGCGCTTAACAGGGCCAGAGGATCACGGATCTGTCACACAATGATAGACGAGGATGGCCGCGGCCCGCATGTCGAGCCCGCCGAGGCATTTGATGGTCTCAGAGTGTATTTAATTCATTTGACCTTGACATAGGGCACAGAGGCCGCATGAGTGGGACACATAATTAATATATGGATGATGAATAATACGCATATGAAGTTTCAAGTCAATGTGACTTAGGACTGCAGACATATAAGGTATTTAAAAACTTTAACGCAGATTTCGGAACGCAAACTTCTAAGTCATTTGACATTGACCTTGGGCACAGGGGCCCCATGATACATCATGAATATATGGATGATGAATAATAAGTATATGAAGTTTCAAGTCAATGTGACTGAGGACTGCAGAGATATAAGGTATTTAAAAAGTTTAACGCAGATTTCTGAACACAAACTTCTAAGTCATTTGACCTTGACCTTGGGCACAGGGGCCGCATGAGTTGGATACAGCATGAATATATGGATCATGACTAATAAGCATATGAAGTTTCAAGTCAATGTGACTTAGGACTGCAGAGATATAAGGTATTTAAAAAACTTTAACGCAGATTTCGGACGGACGGACGCGGACGGACGGACGGACACGGACGGACGGACGCACGGACACCCGGACGTCATCGTGATCACTATGTCTCGCTTTGCGCAAGCGGGCTCGACAAAAACCATCATAGGAATACATGTGAGAAAGATGGAGTAGTTACGTGAAAGGAAACAGAAACTAGAAAAAGCCGATGGCGCGCCATCGCAATATACCCACTTCCCCCAAATGCCAAGTCCGAAAGGGGGAGGTAATCCATGATGGAAGGTCGGATAAAAAATCCGAATTCACTTTGCGCATCAGCACATCAAAACGAAGCTACGAAGCAAATATCAGACGCGTAGGTATTAAGGTGAAAAAGTTTTTCGACCTACGAGGAAAAATAGTGAAATTCTAAGTCCGAAAGGGGGAGATAATCCATGATGGAAGGTCGGATCAAAAATCCGAATTCACTTTGCGCATCATAACGAAGCTACATATCAAATATCAGAAATGTAGGTATTAAGGTGAGAAAGTTTTTCGACTTACAATGAAAAATAGGGAAATTCTGAGTCCGAAAGGGGGAGATAATTCATGATGGAGGGTCGGATCAAAAATCCGAATTCACTTTGCGCATCTACACATGATAACGAAGCTACATACCAAATATCAGGCGCGTAGGTATGAAGGTGAAAAAGTTTTTCGAGTTACAAGGAGAAAGTGGGAAATTCTGAGTCCGAGAGGGGGAGATAATCCATGATGGAGGTTCGGATGAAAAATCCGAATTCACTTTGCGCATGTGCACATGATAACGAAGCTACATAGCAAATATGATGCGCGTAGGTATGAAGGTGAAACAGTTTTTCGAGTTACAACGAAAAAATGGGAAATTCTGAGTCCGAAAGGGGGAGATAATCCATGATGGAGGGTCGGATGAAAAATCCGAATTCACTTTGCGCATCTGCACATGATAATGAAGCTACATACCAAATATCAGGCGCGTAGGTATGAAGGTGAAAAAGTTTTTCAAGTTACAAGAAACGTGACGGACGTACGGACGTACGGACGGACGGACGGACACTCGTGACGAAAACAATATACCCATTTTTTCCCAAAAAAGTGGGTATAATTATAAGAAATTTACCGGAGCGCGACGTACGGACGCCGATAACACTATAGGCCCCCCTCACCATTCGGTGGCAGGGGATAACAACCGTGATTATTCTAACAAGCAATACCAATGTGTATGATCACGTGGTACTAAAACAGGTACTGAAACTTCCAGAATCCATCCGATTCAAAGTACGTATTATTTGGTATTGTCCTTATTACGTAACGGATTTTGATGAAATATGGCGCATCAAACGCGTCTTGTTAAGCTGCATTTGGTGGTCTATGGAGTGTGGCACAGACTTATGTCGTTTTTGCGAAGAATCGATTTCCGTGTCAGAGACACGGAAATCGATTCTTCGCAAAAACGACATAAGTTTGGGCGAAAATACAGAGTCCACCAAATGCTTTCTCCCAAACTAATGTCGTTTTTGCGAAGAATCGATTTCCGTGTCTACCGACACGGAATCGATTCTTGGCAAAAACGACATGAGTCTGTGCCGAACTCCCTGAACGACCAAATGCAGCTCACGAAGACGCGTTTGCTGCGCCAGATTTCATCAACATCCGTTTCATAGTAAGTAAACTATCAAGTAATACTTACTTTGGAGTGGGCGAGCTTTCAACACTTTCAGCCACTGTTGTTGTTGTTATAACCACGTGATGATGCACCATGAATATAGATCGCTATCAGGAGACAGGAGTGTGTTATTGCACCCGGAGATAGACTGGTTACAAATCCCATAAACCCCATTAAAAATTTTCACCAGTCACGGCCACATGCACATTAACTCTCAGTGAAAGACGGTGGCTAACTCCATGACGGAGCCCCCTTCTTTCACTGGCCCCTTCAATTGACAATAAGGAGGTACAGTGAAACACGTCTAAACCGGACACCCTGGGAGGTCCTCAGGGTGTCCGGTTGAGAGATGTTCCATTGTAAAACAGACAGATGAATATGTCAAGAAACGTACGCGTATTTGCTTTGTGATCATGAACATACATTATGATCTGAGATAAATGCCAACGAAACATGTTAATTTAGCAGAACTAACCGTTGTCTGTGTCCAATTTAGAGAAGTTCCACTGTATACATGTATGTATAAACCTTTTAGACCAGGTTATCAGTACATGTATCACAACACCGTGCATTTTTATGACTGCACCATGTATATACACGAGCAATACTTTTTATTCTTATAATTAATGAATTTGAAAAGTGTCTCAGCATACAACGAAACTAGTTGACTCAACTAAAATTATTTAGCGGAAAATTTAATGAATTTTAAGTTGTCTATACGTCGCAGTTTCTATGATGGTTGACGTCATAAATGTTCTTTTCCGATTGACACTGAATCCCCGATATAATTTCGATTGACACCATTGGTGTGTGTAATTTCTCCTGGGAGCTCCCGGACTTATATACTCGTACATGTATTATTCCATGCTTTAACACTTCAAGGTTATACAATCTAGGAATCTACGGAGCCCCGCAGGGGACGTAGAATTCTTTTTTGTAACTACTTGTCATTTCGTGGGAATGAATTGTTAATTCGAGGGAACGAATTGTTATATCGTGGGAACGAATTGCTAATTCGAGGGAACGAATTGTTAAATTGAGGGAACGAATCGTTATTTCGTGGGAACGAATTAATAAAAGAAAATCCATGTCCCCTGCGGGGTACCGTAGGAATCCGTGCTGTTCATTGTGTGTTTTTGCCTGTCTGCTCGTCTTATTAAGTAGCTGTGACTGTGGAATTGGCGGTTATGAGATTTGTGACAAGTGTAGCTCCTGGTAAAATAGCACACTCATGTAGCCTGATAACGATATGTATTGCCTGTTAGAAGTGTGCTGGGTGTTTCATTGATGGAATGACGAACAGTGCAGATCCTGACCAGACTGTGCGGACGCACAGGCTGGTCTGGATCTACACTGGTCGCAAAACCCATACGCCCCATTCACAGCCATATATAAAGTACGTATTCACGAAATTCGTTGATGTCGTTAAATCCAGTTATTGTGCAATGTTGCAAATATGTAGCCCGATGCAGACATATTAATCAGATGAATTGAATAGAACGTGTATGGGTGTTTCATTGATGGAATAGCCAATAGTGCAGATCCTGATCAGACTATGCGGATCTAGATACACTGGTCAGAACCACAAATAAGCCCCATTTCTCCAGGCACAGTCGCAATTTGCACAGTCGCAATTTAGTATTTAACTTACTTAAACATGTATAGGTTATTTTATGTGCATGTGGATATATGCCCGAGTTTCGCAGAGTGCGATATTGCGCGACATTAGGAGCTCAATATCGTTGCGCGGCGGAACGAGTGGCATATATTCACATATAAATCAAATAACCTTTTTATTACATACGTACATCATTCGCAATATATTTTCATTAAACAAATGTACAAAATATAAATAAAACAAACATATTAATGGTGATTTAGAAGGAACTATTTTGTGACGTGAAGCGTAGTTCCGGAACTGACTAATATGAAGTCACGAGACGTCAATATGGAAACCATATTGACGTCTTGCGTTGCATAGTGTTTCAATGAGAAACGAAAGTACGTATATAATACGTTCGATTGATGGTCTGAATGTGGCCAACATGTACATGTATATCCACAAAACGCACCAATAAAGAGTGTTATTATATACATGTACGTATTGAAACACAATAGAACGCAAGACGTCAATAGGACTCCATATTGACGTCTCGTGAGATTGGTCAGTGCCGGAACTCCGCTTCACATCGCAAAATAGTTCCTTCCAAATCACCACTAATTTGTTTATTTTAATTATAAGTTGAATACTTTTTGAAGCGCATATAAATTGAGAATGATGTACGTATATAATATAAAGATTTGTATGTGGATATATGCCACTCGTTCCGCCGCGCAACAATATTGAACTCCTACAGTAGCGCAATATCGCACGCTGCGGAACTCGTGCATATATCCACATACAAATCAAATAACCTATAATTATCCTAAATAGTGTTATTATACTATTTACTAGCATAGACAGTGATAACTAGAGGATACAATGTGGTAATTACAAGATACATGATCACGTGGTTAGAACAACAACAATGTCGCCCACTCCAAAGTAAGTATTATTTGATATTTTGATGAAATATGGCGCAGCAAACGCGTCTTCGTGAGCTGCATTTGGTGGTCTATGAGTTATGTCGTTTTGCGAAGAATCGATTCTTCGCAAAAACGACAGAAGTTTTGGCGAGAGACCACCAAATGCAGCTTAATAAGACGCGTTTGATGCGCCATATTTCATCAAAATCCGTTACGTAATAAGGACACTATACAAGAATACGTACTTTGAATCGGTACTTGTTGTTGTTGTTAGCACCACGTGATCATACACCTTGAATTAATATGCCATAACATTCGTTGGTTGGATTATTTAAAAAAACAATAACCTAAGGATAATTTAACACTTTCATTTCGATTCCGTCAACGTTAAACCACACTAAATCATGAGATATTCATGCGCGGTGTAGTCAGAAGTAGTACAGTAAAAACAATAATGTATACCATAGACATTCGTTACTTGCAGAAACCGGTCAATTGGTGTTCCAATCTATTTCACATGCATGCTAATGTATCATGTACACCATTTTCAAGCTTATGCTTTGGGATTATTTTGTAAGTTGGAACATGTTTGTCAAGTGAGGCGGTTTCAATTCCAGCCGCTGACCAGGGTGGACACAGGAAATTGAACTTACCTTTCTTAAAAATAATTAAACATATATTTTAATTCGTGAATATCCAGAGAAAAATGGGTGCATGTTATAGAAAAATACGTCCCACAACATCCGTACGCAAAATAAAAGTAGCAGAGAATAGCAAAATATGTGGTAATTGGTTGGTTTATACCGTGGAACATCTCTAAACCGGACACCCTGGGAGGTCCCCAGTACAGTGCGGGAGGTCCCCAGGCTTTAGAGATGTTCCACTGTAAACAGGCAAGTAAGCATTCCAAGAAATGATTGTGTGATTTGCGATCAGAGACGCACATTAACATAATCGATAAATCTAAACTAAACCCACCGTAATTAAGAACACAAATATTTCCGGGTGTCCGGTTTAGAGATGTTCTACTGTATAGGAAAAATCAATGGTGGTGGCCCACATAACCATGTTCTGATCAACAACCTGATCGCAGTGTGTTGTCATACCAAGGTGTATGATCGCGTGGTACTAACAACAACAAGTACTGAAATTTCCAGAATCCATCTGATTCAAAGTACGTATTCTTTTATAGTGTCCTTATTACGTAAAGGATTTTGATGCAATATGGCGCATCAAACGCGTCTTGTTAAGCTGCATTTGGTGGTCTCTGTATTTTCGCCCAAACTTCTGTCGTTTTTGCGAAGATGTCTCCGACACGGAAATCGATTCTTAGCAAAAACGACATAAGTCTGTGCCAAACTCCCTACACCACCAAATGCAGCTCACAATGCTGCGACATATTTCATCAAAATCCGTTTCATATTAAGGAAAATATCAAATAATACTTTCAAGATTTCAACACTTTCAGCCACTATTGTTGTTGTTATAACCACGTGATCATGCACCTTGAATACGTTTATACTCATATATATTATACAGGCATCAGTTCTGTCTCATCATGACATTAGCGGCAATAATTTGGCAATTAATTACGGGCACATTTTATTTTTGTATTTTCCCCGGCCTACTATTGAAGTGTATAATAAGAAGAATATCATCTACATGAAGCACCAATACGTTCGCAATCAGTCAGGATTCGCCGGCGATTTATGTAAATCACTGATGGAACCCAGAATAATGAATTTCTGGGTCGGCTCGTATCGGAGGATTATTTGAGACACGCCATGTGATTTTGTACTGAAGATTTTGTGCGATTTTTCTGAAAAATATTTACAGAAACTGTGATAATTTTTGTGAATGACGTGGCAAGTTAACGAAATTTTGTTAGCTTTGTTAGTCATTTACCGAAAATATCATAAATGTTGTCAATATTTTTCATGAGATATCGCACATTTTCTTAGGTACAAAAGCGCATGGCGTGAATCATTTGATCCTTGCTTTCAAGTTCCTTTCATATTCAGAACAAGCTAAATGGTCAAACTGGACCTCGGGATGTTTGCGACTGGTTGACCATCAATGCCAACCAGTGAATAGATATATTCAAATGTGCCTGAGATTGGAGAAATGGGGCGTATGGTGATATGTGTTTATCCCGTCAACACAGTGCGTATGTGCCGTGAAACACGGTGCCGTGAAATATTTTTGATATCTTGTCAATACGACCTGATCACTGCGTATGAATATGTGCGGTTGTCATACTGGTCGATTTTCCGATTTTGACGATGCGGCTGGGGTTATTTTTTTGCATTTTAAAGATATTTGTAGGTGTTGGCGTGATAAATAGAATACAGTGCAACCTCTCTACAACAGCCACCCATGGGAAGTGGCAAAAGTGGCTGTTATAGAGAGGTGGCTGTTGTAGGGAGGTTAATGCTGAATACAATTTTATCGTCTGATGTTTATTTATTTTCTTCAGTAATTCTCAATAAAAACATGTTTTGACAGCATTTTAGAATCATTTCCAATGGAAATGATTCTAAAATGCTGTCAAAACATGTTTTTATTGAGAAAGAATGCAAAATCAATATCAAACGACAATGCTCAGCAGTGTAAGGGTTAGATATAGAGGAAATCATCCATTTGGGATATAAAATAGAACTAACTAATCATATAGAACTAACTACTGCATATATTTGATGATTAAATTATTATACTCAATTTTTTACATTATCACAGCCATTTTGGCTGTGATAATGTAAAAAATTCAGTATAATAAAAAGTTAATAAATTTATCCTAAAATTGAAAATTTCTCCCTCAAAGTATACTTTGCTAGGAAAGTATACTTTGACATGTTGGTGAAATCGGCTACTGATCAGTCTGTGCAAAGGTACATAGGAAATATGTGTTATAGTCATCAAAAAAGCAGAATGGTTCACGTTTTTCACGCTGAGTAACTGTGTTTCAAACCATAGCTGGCTAAGAGTGTAATTTTCCACAAACCCAAATTGCCATGCTGTGTACTGTTTGAAGCCAAATGACTTATGTTTGATGTACATGGGGGCCTGCAGCATATGCCTAATAAATGTAAATCCGATAATCTTTTACAAGAAAACATTGTTAATGTGAATTTATAGAGTATCATAATTTTGCACTTCCGAACATTTTAGTCGTAAGAAGTTTAGTGAAACGGTCTCCTGGTCTGGAACTAGAATGTTGATCAGACACTCAGTTTGGGCCAATGGTATCATCATGATACCATTGGCCCAAACTGAGTGTCTGATCATCATTCTACACAGTAAATCTGATTCGAACCCACTATTGATGCCAGCGACAGCTAGTCGGAACTGCATTTGCCACAAGCCCCGATTACCATGCTGTACAGAGTTTCGAACCCAAAATTGTGTTTCGAACAAATGTCTGATGGAGATAGCTGGTCAGGAACCATAATAGTGATCAAAAACTCAATGACGGCGATAGCTGGTCGGTGCCAAAAATCCAAATTGCAATGTTGTGCCAACAACTGATAACAATAGATGGCCAATGGTAGGATATATATATTTACTTGAGGGAGCAGTGCACCCAGACACGGGGGTATTGACTACGGTTGAATAAATCTGTCTCGGGGCACACGGGTTATTGTCGTCACTCGGTTATGCATATATAAATGGTGGTGTGATCTGCGCACAATTGGCTTACTGTGTTTTGACCAGAATAGTGTGCGTTTAAAGAGACCTGACCGTTTTTAGAATTGTCTTAATCGGTTTGTAACCGGGATAGTGTGTGCTTAAAGTGACCTGTGAGTTTGAAAATAGTCTCATTGATATGTTTACCAAATGTGTGTGAGTTAAAAGTGATATGTTTGTTTTATAGTTGTTTTATGCAGTTTTCTACCAGAGTAGTGTGCGCTTAAAGTGACCTGTCATGCTGAGAATTGTGTTATTTAGCTTTTAAACGAAAATGAGTTTAAATTATCCTGTCCGTTTTAGAATTGTCCTATCGAGTTTTGAGTTGTTGACCAGAGTAGTCTGTGCTTAAGACCCGTGTGACCCTTGATCACCATATGCTTTAACCCTTTCACCCCTACGTAACTGGAATGGCTTTTGATGTTAACTTTGCAGCCAGTCAAATCATCGCAAAATGATTTTCAGACTAGTCTATTTATGAAAAGGGGGACTTTTTTGTTCTCAGAAATATGAAAATTACTTTCAAAAAGTGCAGATCCTGATGAGTCGGCTCGTTAAGAGCCGGCTCATCTGGCTCTGCACTGTTTGATTAAACAGCTATAGCGGGCTTTCGGGTTCAAAGGGTTAAACATAATTGATTCCTAAATGTGATGGGATATATGTATAACATAGATGTATGTGAACACTGCCTCATTACCGTATCATACATGTATACGGCACATGGAGTGGTAAACTCCACCAAGTTTGTGTGTGCAAGCCATCAGTCAGTTTCACCTATTGTGGCCTACTGACCAACACTTCTTTAGAGACGATTTTTGTTTGTTTTCATGGTAGTATTTATTTCTCTGACTTTCGGCTAATTTCTAAACCAAATTGGGAAACTATTAACCGTGTTAACATCCCTGTAACGCTTTATCCACCTTAAAGGTACATGCCCACGCAGTAGGCACAACATGTTCTTTATAGGAATCAAATAAGTGTATAATTGTGTCACTATTCCATCAGTTCTAAATATTACAAGTGCCCGCTATACAGGTAAAATCATTTAGTAATACACGTACTTATTTTACTGATAGTGACTCGTGGTGGTATCGGGCTATTTTCATATGCAAATGAGGCATGATATATTTTAATTATTTATACTAATTAAATTCGTCACCTGAAACAATAATATTTCCGACATATTATAAACTATGATCATTGCACATCAACAAATAAATACATATAACAAATAGTAATGTCCGTTAACATTTTAAGGAAACGCGGTTATCGCCCCTGATATCAGTGAGGAAATGTACGTCTGATATAAAATGTATAATAATGCCAATCAATACATGGGGCTGGGTGAGAGTAGAACTGGTGGAATAGTGACACAATTATACACTTATTTAATTTCTATACAAAACATTTTGTGCCTACTGAGTGGGTATGTACCTTTAACACGAATGCTATGCCTGTAACGAAGAACGTACGTCACCCTGCGTTACAGACAGATAATTCGGGTTATGTCCACTTGTATATATGCCCTGATCATACTCAATGTGTATGGTCACGTGGTTACAACAACAACAACGTCGCCCACTCCAAAGTAAGTATTATTTGATATTTTCCTTAATATGCAACGGAATTTGATGACATATGGCACAGCAGACGCGTCTTCATGAGCTGCATTTGGTGGTCTATGGAGTTTGGCACAGACTTAAACGACATAAGTTTGGGCGAAAATACAGAGACCACCAAATGCAGCTTAACAAGACGCGTTTGATGCGCCATATTTCATCAAAATCCGTTACGTAATAAGGACACTATAAAAGACTACGTACTTTGAATCGGTACTTGTTGTTGTTGTTAGTACCACGCGATCATACACCTTGATACTACACTGAAAGACCGTTTCTGGTGGCAAACTGTATAAGGTCCACTAT
The DNA here is from genome assembly GCA_029237695.1 of Conchocele bisecta. Taxonomy (NCBI): domain Eukaryota; kingdom Metazoa; phylum Mollusca; class Bivalvia; order Lucinida; family Thyasiridae; genus Conchocele; species Conchocele bisecta. Next base: position 11,032,550 of record CM055281.1, read on the forward strand.
GTAAGTCATTCGTTCATTTACAGTGCAAGGAACATTTACGAATATTGGCCAAACGGTCATGGAAAGAAGATTTTCCAATATACAGAAGTATATGCTAGAGAGGCGTACGCAGCATACAAACGTCAAATGCCATTAGTGTAAGGAAATGACAACTTTTTTGAAGGGCCTCTGTTATGCATTAATTATAGACTAACGTAATAATGTGCGTACATGTAGTAACAAATTTCGTAGTTCGCCCAATTGTCTAAGCCAATAGCTGGGCAGCATTATGATGCACTTATTACACATATTACAAAGTTTAACCCCAATAAGTTATATATTGCCATATTTAGAGATTCACTGTTCGACAGGAAATGGAAAATCAATACTCGGATGGGACAATGCATTGTACACTTGGCTGATCTATAAGTATGTTGTTGCTCACATATTGGATTTGTCAGGAACTAAATGCTGCGTCCGCTGCCGCTCGCATTTAATTCCTTAAACTTCCAATATGTGAACTGTAATGTATACATATAGCGAATACCTGACTAGTTCCTATCACAGGTTGAAGAAACAGACCGAGGACTATAAATACATTAAATATGCCTAAAAGCATCAATAAATGAAAACAAATATGAAGCCTATATGGAGGGAGTAAAACAAATGTTTCAGCTTTTTTTTTCTTCATTTATTGATGCTTTTATGCATATTTAATGTATTTATATACCTCGGTCCGTTACTTCAACCTGTGGTTCCTATTCGTTTATCAGGCACGGCTAGGAAACGCGTAGGAATTCCGATCGACCAATGGAAAGCCAACGAACGCAGCGCACACTTATGATGGCGCATGTATCATGCCATAGTTAGATCACGGTTCGTCCGCATGTACGAGGAGATAATCCGCGAGCTTTAGCTCGCGGATTATCTCCTCGTACATGCGGACGAACGTGATCTAACTGTATTATCACATCCTCATGTCCATACATTGCACATGCGCTGTGTAAATGCAGAAACAAAACTCGAAATGTATCAAAAATGTGATAAAACATGTAGGATCGTACGCAGAATTGCGTACAAACGTCTCCTACATGTGGCTGTGACAGGAGAAATGGGGCTTACGGGATTTGTAACTAGTGTAACTCCTGATCAAGTAGCATATTCCAGTAACCTGATAACGATCTATATTGCTTGTTAGAATAGAAGCATGGTGGGTGTTTCGTGATGGAATGGCGAACAGTGCCGATCCTGATCAGACTGTGCGTACGCACAGGCTGATCAGGATATACACTGGTCGCAAACCCCATTAGCCCCATTTATCCAGTCACCGCCACATATTGGTCTTTAGATCAGATATCTGCACTTTGTTGGAACATCGAATCCAATTATTTGAAGCCTCAAGTACAGGTTAAAGTGGACATTTATAAGTTACTATATATACCAATGAGTTATATGGTTTTGTTGACGTTATTGTTGACGTTATATGATTTTGTTGACGTTGACGTTATATGGTTTTGTTGACGTTATATGGTTTTGCTTCCATTCCTCATTTTCAGGGAGTGAGATTAAGAGTATCCATCACATGCACTTGTGTGGGACTAAGAGTATTCCATATATGCTCCGGTGTGTGACAAGGATATTCCACCCGAGTGGTCAGAATATGTTGTCAGAAACGAGGCTTTGCCGAGTTTCTGACGACATATTCTGAACACGAGGGTGGAATATCCTTCGTCACACACCGGAGTATATCTGGAATACTTTTTCTCGCATACCTACTAAGTCCAGAATCACGTTTAGCCATAGTACGCCATCAACGAACCACCATGATAGTATAATACTAACTTTTTTTCTTTATATGCTATCTCCAATACAACCACTCAATCGCAATACCCGTATCAACAAATGGGTGTAAACAAGTTTACACCACTATACACCAACAAATTAGAGTCCTACATTGGATCGAAACATTTAACACATAACGGCCCAATAAAAATACGGTCTGAAGACGCCCATGACAGATGTGTAAACCCAATTACTATATACATACACAAAATAAATAGGACGCAGTACGAGACAAACTCATATAAATATTGAAAATAGACCATATATCCTCAATTCAAATTTGTACAATAATGTTTACAGAATCATTTGATGTTTTTATTTTGAGTATTTATTGCAATTCCGAGACGCTGTCTTCAATTACGCAAATATCAGTCCGCCGAAAGTTTCACTCCGACGGACCGTTGCTGTTTTCAAGAAATTCTTGCTCACTGGATTATTAAACAAATATTCCAATCACTATCAACTGTCACTATACATATGTTTTGGTGAAGAATCAACAACATACGAGGTAAATATTTTGCTGTCAATTACATGTGTTTTTTTTAATAATAATCATATATTTAGTATTCGGCCAACTGATTTACAGACTCACCTTACACAACTCGTCCCACAAATTTACGCAAATTTGATAAAACTGGATAAAACATGAAATAAATAATAGCCTACATAACAAATCCATAGCGACGTTGTTGACATTGTTGTCTACTGACAGTACTGTGCAGAGAGCGTGTGTTTGTAAACAATGCAGACGATTTTTGGAAGCCAATACACAAAAAGTAGTTCCGGCAGTGTGTCACAGGTTAGCCGTGTGAGATAGCCGTGTGAGACAGAAAAATCCCACATGGGCGTGGCTTCGGAAATAACATTGAAATGGACTCTGGGTATGCGAGAAAAGGATATTCCACCCGAGTGTCAGAATATGTTGTCAGAAACGAGGCTTTTCCTCGTTTCTGACAACATATTCTGATCACGAGGGTGGAGTATCATTTTCTCGCATACCCAGAGTCCATTTCAATGTTATTTCCGAAGCCACGCCCATGTGGGATTTTTCTGTCTCACACGGCTATCTCACACGGCTGACCTGTGACACACTGCCGGAACTACTTTTTGTGTATTGGCTTCCAAACGTCGTCTGCATTGTTTACAAACACACGCTCTCTACACAGTACTGTCAGTAGACAACAATGTCAACAACGTCGCTCTGGATTTGTTATGTAGGCTATTATTTATTTCATGTTTTATCCAGTTTTATCAAATTTGCGTAAATTTGTGGGACGAGTTGTGTAAGGTGCGTCTGTAAATCAGTTGGCCGAATACTGAATACATGATTATTATTAAAAAAAACACATGTGATTGACAGCAAAATATTTACCTCGTATATTGTTGATTCTTCACCAAACATATGTATAGTGACAGTTGATAGTGATTGGAATATTTGTTTAATAATCCAGTGAGCAAGAATTTCTTGAAAACGGCAACGGTCCGTCGGAGTGAAACTTTCGGCGGACTGATATTTGCATAATTGAAGACAGCGTCTCGGAATTGCAATAAATACTCAAAATAAAAACATCAAATGATTCTGTAAACATTATTGTACAAATTTGAATTGAGGATATATGGTCTATTTTCAATATTTATATGAGTTTGTCTCGTACTGCGTCCTATTTATTGTGTGTATGTAGTAATTGGGTTTACACATCTGTCATGGGCGTCTTCAGACCGTATTTTTATTGGGCCGTTATGTGTTAAATGTTTCGATCCAATGTAGGAGACTAATTTGTTGGTGTAAACTTTGTTTACACCCATTTGTTGATACGGGTAATGCGATTGAGTGGTTGTATTGGAGATAGCATATAAAGAAAAAAAGTTAGTATTATACTATCATGGTGATTCGTTGATGGCGTACTATGGCTAAACATGATTCTGGACTAAGTAGGTATGCGAGAAAAAGTATTCCAGATATACTCCGGTGTGTGACGAAGGATATTCCACCCTCGTGTTCAGAATATGTCATCAGAAACTCGGCAAAGCCTCGTTTCTGACAACATATTCTGACCACTCGGGTGGAATATCCTTGTCACACACCGGAGTATATATGGAATACTCTTAGTCCCACA